>JAVJIF010010384.1:0-124889 GCA_038442645.1 Agave tequilana | reverse complement strand
ATTTTATTATTATTTTCTCCTATTTCTTTTTCAGCGCTCGTTGTCAGATTTAGGTTTTATTTTCCTGTTATAAAGTTTTTTCTAAAATAGCGATTTTTTGATCAGTTTTTTCTTTTTTCTTTTTACTTTGCAGACCTAAATCTCCTTTTATAGTTTAATGTTGATGGCAGAGCAGAACAATTCTCCTACAAATTCATGTCGTCATCGTCCACGATTTGTTCTCCCCGATCTAAATATGAACTATATATCATCTGGTTCAACTTCCTCAAGAATATTGAGGGTATTGAAGGTTTGAGATCTTTGAATTCTGATCAAGAGGCTTTTACCCTTTTTCCCACAATTTCTTTATATGTAAATTTTTCTGTAATGTACATGGAACTGCGACCTAGATTCTGTTTTACAGAACAATATAATCACTTTTACTAAGTAATTTTTTGTCAGTTTCAATTTCACAGTTTTGTTAACTGCGATCTCAGTCGCAGTTTTTTAATTTAATACACTAAATTGTAAGAACTGCGACTAAGGTCGCAGTATGTATTTAAACATTTTTTTCAATGGTCAATGATCGGGGGAAACCGCGCACAAAAGTGTATGTTTTGAAATGAAGATTTAAGTGTGGTGCTGCTTGGCTTCCTCGATACTTCCGTTATAGCATAGAGGCTAAAACGAGTCGAATCCACAAGGATGGGAGGCGATAGAAGCTTTACTGGTTGATTCACGTGTTTGTTTAAGATGTAAGTTCACCTAGAGGGGTGAATAGGTGATGGCTAATCTAATGGTCACTTAATGCCAATAATGCGGAAGCTAAAAGCAATTATGACCAACTTAAACTTTTACACTAAACACTATGTATAACACAAGGTGTTGCCGAATTCCCCCGTGAAGGGCTCTGGACAACTCCTCTAGATTCCCCTTGAATGGGTTGAGGTGCCGCGTTGCCTCTCTTGGTTGAATACAAGTTGTTAGCAACAATCCCACGCAAGTATATATCAATTAAGAACAATAGGAATATCAGCATACGAAGATAGACAGAAAGTAATGTAAGATATAAAGAGACATAGAGAGATAGCAATCGCAAACACAAGGGTATGTTTCGAGGTTCGAGCACACTTGCTCTACATCCCCGCCTTCGACACACGAAGTTTTCACTATGCAAGATCCCCGGATCTCTCCTAGTGCCGCAACACCTACAAGCTCTCGGACTTCCAAAGTCCCGTACACACCACAAGCCCACCGGCTCGTCGAGGCCACACCTCAATCTCCAAGAGTTTCACACACGAACTCTAACAATGCGAGCACACTTGCCCGCCTTCTCAAATACAAGAAAGATCTTGGTGATCTAAACACTTGATCACCTAACAAATTCTCCACACATCCCTATAGGATAGATAAAGCCATGGTAGCTCAAGTGATTGTGAAAAAGCAAAGATTGAACTATGGTGAAAAACTCAAAGCTCTTTTTAACACACTCTAAATAAAATCCCTTTTGATAGGAAATATGGCACTCTATTTTGTGGAGAAAACTTCTGAAAATGACTAGGAAAAACTGGCTCTAAGTCTCCCAAAAATCTTAGCTCAAAACAATGACCAAACCCCATTTTATAAGGTCAGAAAAATATGACCGTTGGGTTCTGTCAGAGCTGCCGGTCGACCGCCAACGGTCGAAAATCCGACCGTTGGAGCCTCCGGTCGACCGCCCGTCGACCCAGAATCCCGAGAGCAAACTCTCTACAGCGGTCGACCGTCCGGTCGACCGGACCACTGTGCTGACAGACGTGCACAAGTCTGTGCCGTCGGTCGACCGTGGGTCGACCGGACCATGGTGCGGTCGACCGCTCGGTCGACCTCCAGCCTGTCAGCCAGTTTCAGGTCTGGAAAACTGGTTTATAAAATTATTTTAAAATCTTTTAACACTTATAAAAAATTCCATAAACTTGTTTTAACATTCTATATTGAAAACCAAACTTGTGATAAAAATTTTCAAGACATATATCAACATTTTCATATCATTTCAGCGTCTTGCAAATTTTATCAAAATCAAACATGTATTTTTCAAACTTAGTTTTTCATAACTTCACAAAATATAAAAACAGATATTTGATTTCATTTTAAAGGCATAGTGTGTATGGATATGATCCACTACAATCATAATGTAATATCTATGTTTTTGACATTAGCTCTAAATTTGTTATGGTTGAAAAGATATACATGATAGAATACCAAAACCCCAAAGTATATATTTTTCACAAAGAAAATCTTTTACTAAAGAAAAATTCTTTTCTAAACATAAAATCTTTATGAAAGCAATTCTATCAAGAGTTCTATCAGATGTGTGTGTAAGATATACTTGAGCATCCACCAACTATCTATCCTTTACATTTTAACTAAAAATAAAACTAAATCTTATACCTAGACACAGTCTTTGATCTTGAAGTCTCCCCTTGAAGTCTTCTCATCATCTTGACTTGGTCCAAGCTTGATCTAAAAACTCCTTGGATCACACCGTGCTAGCTCCAAATCTTGACATTTTATCCTTGGTTGAGCTATGCACCTACTAAGATCTTGATAATGAATCTGTCACTAATTAAACACAAGATCATTAGTAACATAACTTCATGAGTTGATCATCATCAAACTGGGTGATAGGCTTTGGGCCAACAATCTCCCCCTTTTTGATGATGACAAAACTCATGAAGTTATATATGCATGGATTAAAGTAAAGCTTCAAGGAAGCTCCCCCTTAACTCATGCATAACACAAAATAATAGATATGGCAATGAGACACATGAATATGTATGCAAGTATGGAGATAAAACATGCAACAAGCTAAAATCAAAATCTTTTTCTCCTATTTGCAATATAAAAATATATGCATAACTAATAGGAAGACAAATCTTCTCCCCCTTAAACAATGAAAACATGCAATATACTCAAATACTTCTCCCCCTTTTTGTCACTCATCACAAAGGTTCAAAGTAAAATCAATCAAAAAAATTTTGCTCCCCTTTTTGTCAAAAGTAAAAGATCAAGAAGGGTAATACAATCAATCAATAAAGATTTATATGCGATATACATTCATGAGAGGAAGACGCTAAGTTAGCTTCCCTACACATATGCATTACATGAAAAGGGATGACAAGCCCTAACTCACATAACACATATTATGTAATGCATAAAAGGAGATGTGAAGCTCCCCCTACACACGGTACCTATAAAGAAGAGATGTTAAGCTCCTCAATACACTACACTCAACATGAATCTATCTGTAATAGAGATGTTAAGCTCTCCTTGCATTAGCAATACAAAACACAAGTTCATATCATTTTTTTTTAAACAAATCTTGATAAGCAAACATATAGTATATAATATACGTGTGTAAATCAAGCACAAAAGATCACATATATGTATGAAAAGATAATATCAATTGAAGTAGATGCATACATACATGAAAGAACAAAATATGAGTATATACAACATGAATCAAATTGATTCCAATTGAAAATATCCAATGATACCATTGAAAATTAGCTTAAGTGTATATATCATATAATCTAAGCTACCACATAAGATTCGAACTAGTTAAATGAAGGTGTTTACACTAGTACAGAATCCTTCAATCAAGGAATAATCAAAGTTTTTTTCATGAAATATCAATGAAACACAGGCACTAAAACACTCTAAGATCCATAAAGTCCATATCAAAAAGAAGTGATGTGTACTAGTGTTTATGTGGAACATGGCATCATGAAAATGGCAATAAAGCTCAATATTCCTTTAAATCATCAAGTCATGAAAATTATCACACATTTTTTTTTAAATTTATATTTCAGATATAGTATGTTTTGACAACACAATAAGTATACATACATATCTCTTAAACACAATGAGTCCATATAATAGATTTGCATTAAAGGCAAATGACTCAGAGTTATACATGTATATCTTAAAGTTTACAAATACACATATACATGAAATGAAAAGCACATGATCATAAATCAAATCCAAAAAGAGAATATAAGTTTTAGTGTATGAATCATCAAACTAAGCAATACGCACATTTCATGGTTCAATAGCATTCAAGCACAAATATAAATAGATTTATTTGTGGCCCATGATATGTACAGTACAAATCCTAGTGTTGACAAAAGCTAACACTTAAACTAATTTCAAATCATGAAGCATCAAATCTTGAGAATACAAAATAATTTTCCAAATTATTGTAAAGTAGGATCATGTGTAATCTCAAAAACTATTTGAAGAATAGATAACTAGTATAAATAGATTTTTGACAAACTAGTTAAAGATCCTTCAATACATCAATCATATATTTTTTCATGAATTAACTAAGTACATAAAAATTCAAGCACTCATAGTCCATAAAGCTCAAGATTATTTTGTGTCATAAAAGAGTGTTCAAGGGTTATGTAAGTAGTATTTTCATGAAAATAGACAATGATGCTCAAAATAGATCAAGAAACAAATTTTCACTAAAATAGATCATAATCACATTTTTTAACAAAAGCATGAAAATTCATTTTTTCATTAAATATTAATCTTCATGATATATGTATGATTTATTCAATCCTAACATATGCATACATATCCCAAATATAAAAGAGTATATCAAATGTATTTGCATGAAGGCAGAGACTCATGGGTATACATGTATATTTATTAGATTTGAATTCAAAATACATATACATGAAGTAAAATCATAAAGATTGGCAAAGCATGTATAAATGAGAGAATCATCAAAACTAGATTATACATATGCATAAATGGAATACAAATGAGCATGAAGTTCAATCATATATGAGTCAATTGTAATACACTAATTGTATATGTATAATGCAAGTTTGACACTTCTACATCTAAGCATGTAATACCACATGAAGCACAAAAATACATAAAACATGAACATGCTATGAATATTATGATGAACAAGCAGGAACATAAAAGAAATAGGAGTTTAGAAATTGTTACCAATCCAAAGCTCCTAACATGGTGGTTTTCCCACCAAGCTCCTTGATAGAGATGCATCCCAAAAGTATGTCCATCAGTCCAAGTGCATCCACTACAAGGCACCAATCCTCTCACGTTTTTGTGAGAGCCCTCACCTACATCAAAGCAAATGGTGGGGGTTTTGGTACCCATATTTTCTTGGGTCCTTGGGGTTAGTCTTGTAGGACCCAAACATTTTTATAATTAGCAAAAATTGAAATGACCTAATCTATCCATAACAATATTTTGCTAGATGGCCTTTGCGGCCACAATGTGTACATACGTACACCCTAATATGCTTATGGGTGGGAGTGTGATCATGTTGTGCAACATAATCATGATGATGAGAATGTGCATGAGTATGAGGAACTTGTTTCTTTTGAACAAAGATTCCAACCTAGAATGATTGAATGCACAAGAGTTCAAGTGGAACTCAAACTATCTATTTTATTTTCTCAAATTCTTATCTCACTATCATCAATGGTAGCATGTAAAGACATGTGAGAAATAGAATCATTTTTCTTCTCTTAAAAACTTTTTCTTTTTCTTTTCTTTTTCAAAATTTTCTTTTTCAAGAGTTATTTTCTTGAAAAACAATTTCCTTTTGAGTTTCCACCAAAAATAATTTTATCTTTCAAATCGTGTTCCCTTCACAAAGATTATTTAATTTAGACATAAGGGAACATCTCATTTTTTCAAAACTTCATTTTCTTTTTCTAAGCATGCATGTTACTTCTAAATGATCATGTTCCTATTCATGCAAGCAATTTCCTTTTCAAATTTTTATTATTTTTCTTAAGCATGTCATATTTTCAAGCACAATGATCAAAAGGTAGTAAGCTCATCATTGACATGTCCTCATCATCGGATTCGAGTTTACCTCAAGGGGGTTATCCCTTGGACCATGTAGCACACGTTGGAGATGTCGCTTCCACCGTCCGAATTGCTCCCCGCATAGTATTGATCATTTTCGCCAAGGGAGAGGAGGGTGTTCCAAACTACAAAAGCCAAATCAAGATTAGCAACCCTAGATAAATAATCATCATTTAGGGTAGATCTTAAAGCATGTAGGGCTTTTGCATTAGCCTCAATGTTCTTACCATCTAACATATGCATTATTAGTAGTGGCAAGATAAACATGAATGCCTAGGGCCTTGAGGTACAATGACATCTAACCTTCAAATGGGATGTTAAGAATGTCAAAGGTGGTGGTGACATGAAGTCCATGGTGTTTTGTACAAATATCTGTGATTAGCCTAAATGAGGATCTTTAACTCTTAGGTTGTTAGACCGCAATATCAAGAGCACTAGCTCTGATACCATTGTAAGTTCACCTAGAGGGGGGGTGAATAGGTGATGGCTAATCTAATAGTCACTTAATGCCAAATAATGCTGAAGCTAAAAAGCAATTATGACCAACTTAAAATTTTACACTAAACACTATGTATACACAAGAGTGTTGCCGAATTCCCCGTGAAGGGCTCTGGACAAACTTCTCTAGATTCCCCTTGAATGGGTTGAGGTGCCGCGTTGGCTCTCTTGGTTGAATACAAGTGTTAGCAACAATCCCACGCAAGTAATATCAATTAAAAACAATAGGAATATCAAGCATACGAAGATAGACAAGAAAGTAAAGCAAGATATAAAAGAGATAGAGAGAGAGATAGCAATCGCAAACACAAGGGTATGTTTCGAGGTTCGAGCACACTTGCTCTACATCCCCGCCTTCGACACACGAAGGATTTCCACTATGCAAGATCCCCAACGGATCTCTCCTTGGTGCCGCAACACCTACAAGCTCTCGGACTTCCAAAGTCCCGTACACACCACAAGCCCACCGGCTCGTCGAGGCCACACCTCAATCTCCAAGAGTTCACACACGAACTCTAAACAATGCGAGCACACTTGCCCGCCTTCTCAAATACAAGAAAGATCTTGGTGATCTAAACACTTGATCACCTAACAAATTCTCACAACACAATCCTATAGGATAGATAAAGCAATGGATAGCTCAAGTGATTGTGAGAAAAGCAAAGATTAGAACTATGGTGAAAAACTCAAGAAATCTCTTTTAACACACTCTAAATAAAATCCCTTTTGATAGGAAATATTGGCACTCTATTTGTGGAGAAAACTTCTGAAAATGACTAGGAAAAACTGGCTCTAAGTCTCCCAAAAATCTTAGCTCAAAACAATGACCAAACCCCCTTTTATAGAGGTCAGAAAAATATGACCGTTGGGGTCTGTCAGAGCTGCCGGTCGACCGCCCGGTCGAAAATCCGACCGTTGGAGCCTCCGGTCAACCGCCCGGTCGACCCAGAAATCCCGAGAGCAGAACTCTCTGCAGCGGTCGACCGTCCGGTCGACCGGACCACTGTGCTGACAGACGTGCACAAGTCTGTGCACGTCGGTCGACCGTGGGTCGACGAACCATGGTGCGGTCGACCGCTCGGTCGACCGGATCAGCCTGTCAGCCAGTTCCAGGTCTGGAAAACTGGTTTAAAAATTAATTTAAAATCTTTTAACACTTATAAAAATTTCATAAACTTGTTTTAACATTCTATATTGAAAACCAAACTTGTGATAAAAATTTTCAAGACATATATCAACATTTTCATATTATTTCAGCGTCTTGCAAATTTTATCAAAAATCAAAACATGTATTTTTCAAACTTGGTTTCATAACTTCACAAAATATAAAAACAAGATATTTGATTTCATTTTAAGGCACAATGTGTATGGATATGATCCACTACACAATCATAATGTAATATCTATGTTTTTGACATTAAGCTCTAAATTTGGTTATGGTTGAAAAGATATACATGATAGAAATACCAAAAACCAAAGTATATATTTTGTCACAAAGAAAATCTTTTACTAAAGAAAAATTCTTTTCTAAACATAAAAATCTTTTATGAAAGCAATTCTATCAAGAGTTCTATCAAGAGTGTGTCTGTAAGATATACTTGAGCAATCCACCAACTATCTATCCTTTACATTTTAACTAAAAACAAAAACTAAATCTTATACCTAGACACAAGTCTTGATCTTGAAGTCTCCCCTTGAAGTCTTCTCATCATCTTGAGTTGGTCCAAGCTTGATCCAAAAACTCCTTGGATCACACCGTGCTAGCTCCAAATCTTGACATTTTATCCTTTGTTGAGCTATGCACCTACTAAGATCTTGATAATGAATCTGTCACTAATTAAACACAAGATCATTAGTAAACATAACTTCATGAGTTGATCATCATCAAAACTAGGGTGATAGGCTTTGGGCCAACAAAAGATTCTTCAAAGTTTTAAAGAATGAAAAGAAAAGAAACAAAGGATGAAAAGAGAAGTACGGTGAAATATAAAGAAGTGGGAAACATAGAAAAGAATGATTTTTGTGGTTTTTGTATATCTAAAACAAAGTGAAAGAGAAAGAAAACCCATGGCTACTAACTACTAATGACTCCACCAACATGCTAACCTCTTAGTGATAGTTGCCTCACATGTATTATTGGCCATCACTAGTCCTTGGTTCAAGAGCTATTCAAAGCATGACCCATATGTAACTCATCACAACCCAACTCTACAAAACAAGTTCAAGCTACACTTAAATCATCAAAACCCGATAAGAGCAAGCATGAAGTAAAGTAATGTTAGCTTGTTAGTGGTTAGGAAGTTAGAGTATTAGATCCATCATCATGAGCCATCAATGGCTCTTGCAAGAGTAAGGCCAAAACGAGGCTATTAGATTCATGTGGATTATCATAAAAGAAGTTAGCAAGTTGGTGGTTAGTAGTTAGTTGCCATGAGAGAAAAGATTAGCTATGCATGTAAAAGAAGTTAGATAGAAAACAAAGAGAGGTAAAGAGAGCACCTTTCATAGCTTGTCACCTTCTATTACAAGTACTCTTACATTCCACTCATGTATCACTCTTTCTCCTAATACAAGATCTAAAACAATATGGAAAATACAATGGGGAAGAAGAAGAACTAACCTAACCTAAACTAAACTACAACATGGAAATGAAAACTACCCTAAAACTCTGTATATCCCCAGTCTGGAACCCCAGGGGGGGTATTTATAGCCACCAGGGAAGAGGGGGGCCAGGGGACAAGCCCTGGCCCAAAACGTGGCCCGGGCCGCGGCCATACTACGGCCGCGCGCGCGACGCTTCGAGCCGCGCGCGGTCCCGTCTGTCCCCTGTCAAGCCATGTGCCCGGTTTCGCCTTTGCAGCCCCTGGTTTTCACAGAATCAGCTCTCTAGGTCAATGGCTATCTTTAATAGGCTTTTAATCACCAATTAAATAGTGATTTAGGGTCTTCTTCTTCATTGCACACCATGGACCTAGAATCAAACAAGTAAAGCTTTATTAGCAGAATTTAATATGAAATTAATGTGAAGATGTGATACAAATTATGCAAAATTAGAGACTAATCATACCCCCACACTTATCTTTTGCTCGTCCCGAGCAAAACAAAAAACTAAGAAATTATTACACCACTTTCGCAGGTGACGCGATTGCACTGAGCATGTGCAACAAGCCGTTAAACCTCTAAGTTCCCCTTAGAGGAGGAGTTTTGTCTCCTGAGGGTTTTCAGCGGATTACACCCACAAAATCCATAAAGAAAGAAATCAAATGTTAGTATTTTGAAAACACATTTTTGAAATAGAGAAAAGTGTTGAAATATTTTTGTGAAAATATAAGTGATTTAAGGTCATAGGTTAACCAGAAATTGTTCTTTCTTAAACTAAGTTAAAATGCAAAAAATCTTGCAATAAATTAAATGTAAGAATTTAAAATTGATTTGACTCTTTGATCTTTCATAAAATATTTAGAAAATATGCACTTTATGGACTGTGAAGATTTTTGGGATATCGACTCTAACTTTCATGCCATTTATTTATATATATTATATATATATTATTATTTTTTTCTTTTTTTCTTTTTCTTCCCTTAGTTTTCTTAGGCTTTCTTATTTACCCAGGTAGTGAGCCTTTAGCCCGTGACTCCCAAACCAGATGGTCTTAGGGCACCAGATGAGAAAACATCCCTCGGACTTAAGGACTCGAGTAAACAAGGCCACAAAACTAAAGAGGATTATTTATTTTTGGTCCACCGTTTTAGGTGTGAATAATCATGCTTCCTGAGACATAATTACCCAACTTCAATAGGTGGGTTTAAAAAATTTTTTAATATATATTTTAATGGCATTTTTAGTCTTTATTTCAATCCCAAAAATTATGTAAGTATGGAGTGCATAAATCTAAGGCAAAAAATTCAAGATCAAATTATCTTTTCAATTTTACTTTCTTATCCTAAAATTTAAACAAGATCTATTATTTTGACTCAGTTTAAAATTTCATAATTTGAGGTCTTCCTAATTCCTAAGATAATCTTAATTTTCTTAAAAATAAATCAAAAACTATTTCTCTTGTTTCAAAAAGTTTTGAAAAAAGAAAAGAAAAGTTGTTATATAAAAGATTTTTTTAATTAAAAAGAAGTGTAAAAGAAAGAAAATATAAAACTAACTACGTTAGTAAACCCTCCCCCACACTTATCTCATGCATGGTCCTCAATGCATCATGAATGTGTAAATACATGAAACAAATGGAGAGGGAAAGAAGATTACCTTAAGGGGGTGGCTCCGGTGGTGGTGTGATTGGGCCAAGCGTTGCTACCCAATCAAAATAGCGTGGATCGTGCAAGAACTCACCAATGACCTCTTCTTTAATAATGATGGACTGAATGGTCTTATTTAAAAAATTATCCCCTTCTAATTTCTAAGTTTCAAAAATAATTACTGAGTCATTTTTGTTAACATTCTTGTCCAACAATAAAGTGTGATTTTTGAAAATGATGGATTTGGACTCAAAGGGATCAAGACTAAAAACCGATACCGACTCGGGAAGTAGACTTAGATCAAGTCGAGAGTCAATAATGAGAGTCGAAATTGGTTCAAAAATAGGGTCCAAACCAAAAAAGTGATGTTCACACACTTTCCCCATGAATGAAGTGTGATCATGAGAGATTGGTGATTCCATTTCACGGTGTACTGGTACAGGATTCAACGTTGACTTCGGAATAGTGAAAAAAATCTGGTAAAGATACCGGAGTCATTATTGAATTAAAAAGCGAAATGGAATTACTAACATGAGGTTCAGGATCACAGTCAGGTTCGGTTTCAATTTCAGGAAAGGGATAACTTGCCAGAATGTCCAGGCGATTTTCATAACTTGGAGCATGGTCAAGTTCAAATGTATGTTCTGAAATTGAAGCTGGATTTCCAAAATGACATGATTCATGGGTCCAATCAGTAGAGTTAGGGATATAAGAATCAGTCAAAGGTTGACAAGAAAGGCTTTACTCGTTCTCATTGATCAATTCGCTCAAAAGTGAATCTAACCTACTGATAGGCCGTGTAACAGAATTTGGATTCGGAATCATGTCTTCCATACTCTTTGTAATTGATTCTTGAAAATATGAGTATGGAAGTTGATTTTGGAAATTATGGTGGATTTGTGAGTCCATCGGATTTTGAGGTTGCTGCTCGGACTCACGCAAGGGTTCCATACTCAAGTCCAGTATTGAAGTTTGTTCATTTTGAATAGGTGAGACTGGAAAAGATGAGTAGGACTCTTGAAATTTTGGTTGAGATGAGGAGTCTAACATGTTTTGCATTCTATCACAAAAGACTTCCAAACGCTTTTCTAGCTCAGATTCTTCTTCAATGGGATGCTCTAGAAAAGGAGTATGTGGAGTTTGATGTAAATTGAGCAAATTTTGCATTTGTTGTAGGGACTCTTCTATACTCCTTTCCAAATCAGATTTTTCTTCAGGTGGTGGAACAGGAAAAGGGGTATATGAACCAAAATCGGGGAATGAACTTTGTGAAAATTGTGGACAAGGCGGTTGAAAGTTTGACTCGGGGGAGTTGAATCCCCATGGACTCTGTGAAGAGTAGAAATTATTTTGAAAATCTTGGTTATAGGATTGGAGATATGGGTCATATTGAGTCGGATAATCCCAACTCGGCATATATTGTTGGTTCATGTTGTACATAGCCGGGTTGGAGTTATTCGAGTCAAATGAGGTCGGAGTAAAATATGGATTCATATTTGAATTAAAAGAATTATCGTTGTTAAAATCCATTTCACAATATACAAAAAAAAAAAAAAACAAACAAACAAACAAAGAAAAAGAAAAAGAAAATAAGCCTATGCTAGGATTGACTTAAACCTAGACGACTCCTAACTGGTTAGACTGTCAGCGGGGGGTATATTGTCGGAATCTGACCACAAGTTAATCGGCCAGGTAGGGGCAAGATCGGTGGGAGGTATCCGTGCCGGAGCAACAGGCCTAATTATGCCAAACCACCGTTCTTCGAGGTTTCGCCTCTCAATCCCCAACCTTAGACACCGATTTAGCAAGAGTCAAATTCTAACAACTTCCCCCTTAGGTCAATCTCCTAAATGAGTCCGAGATGTCCCTAGGGGCCAACGTCTAGCAATTTTTATTAGGCTTGGGTTGTGTGAGTGGGAAGGTGATTTTTGGGCTAAGGGAGGGTAATAACTTCCCCACCTTATGTTGTCTTGGGTTTTTCCCTTAAGTTAAATTTGTGCAAGTGTGCAATATAGATAAGGATGAACACAAAAAAGCGAGTAAATCACTGAAATGTTTGTCCTAACTATATGCAATGCAATATGTACACCTCCTATAAGATCACAACAACACAAGAATAAAATACAGTATATTGGAATGAAAATTGACACGTGCCTAGATGCAAATGTCTAAACTGTTTTAAAGCATCCAATTACCGTATTTTAATTCTTAATATTATTTACTGTGTACAGGTAATAAAAAAAATTAGCCGCAGAAAATAAGAATATACAAGAATTACCCGACCACACTTAAGCAAGTGTGGACTTCTGCAATGCTAAAACTTTAACCTGCACATCAAAAACAAAGAAGAAAGGTTAACAAGAACGTGAAATCAAACCGTTCTCATCCCCGGCAACGGCGCCAAAATTTGATCGGGGGAAACCGCGCACAAAAAGTGTATGTTTTGAAATGAAGATTTAAAGTGTGTGTGCTTTGGCTTCCTCGATACTTCCGTTATAGCATAGAGGTTAAAACGAGTCGAATCCACAAGGATGGGAGGCGATAGAAACTTTACCGGTTGATTCACGTGTTTGTTAAAGATTCTTCAAAGTTTTAAAGAATGAAAAGAAAAGAAACAAAGGATGAAAAGAGAAGTACGGTGAAATACAAAGAAGTGGGAAACATAGAAAAGAATGATTTTTGTGATTTTTGTATATCTAAAACAAAGTGAAAGAGAAAGAAAACCCATGGCTACTAACTACTAATGACTCCACCAACATGTTAACCTCTTAGTGATAGTTGCCTCACATGTATCATTGGCCATCACTAGTCCTTGGTTCAAGAGCTATTCAAAGCATGACCCATATGTAACTCATCACAACCCAACTCTACAAAACAAGTTCAAGCTACACTTAAATCATCAAAACCCGATAAGAGCAAGCATGAAGTAAAGTAAAGTTAGCTTGTTAGTGGTTAGGAAGTTAGAGTATTTGATCCATCATCATGAGCCATCAATGGCTCTTGCAAGAGTAAGGCCAAAACGAGGCTATTAGATTCATGTGGATTATCATAAAAGAAGTTAGCAAGTTGGTGGTTAGTAGTTAGTTGCCATGAGAGAAAAGATTAGCTATGCATGTAAAAGAAGTTAGATAGAAAACAAAGAGAGGTAAAGAGAGCACCTTTCATAACTTGTCACCTTCTATTACAAGTACTCTTACATTCCACTCATGTATCACTCTTTCTCCTAATACAAGATCTAAAACAATATGGAAAATACAATGGGGAAGAAGAAGAACTAACCTAACCTAAACTAAACTACAACATGGAAATAAAAACTACCCTAAAACTCTGTATATCCCCAGTCTGGAACCCCAGGGGGGTATTTATAGCCACCAGGGAAGAGGGGGGCCAGGGGACAAGCCCTGGCCCAAAACGTGGCCGGGGCCGCGGCCATACTACGGCCGCGCGCGCGACGCTTCGAGCCGCGCGCGGTCCCGTCTGTCCCCTGTCAAGCCCTGTGCCCGGTTTCGCCTTTGCAGCCCCTGATTTTCACAGAATCAGCTCTCTAGGTCAATGGCTATCTTTAATAGGCTTTTAATCACCAATTAAATAGTGATTTAGGGTCTTCTTCTTCATTGCACACCATGGACCTAGAATCAAGCAAGCAAAGCTTTATTAGCAGAATTTAATATGAAATTAATGTGAAGATGTGATACAAATTATGCAAAATTAGGGACTAATCATACCCCCACACTTATCTTTTGCTCGTCCCGAGCAAAAAAAAAACTAAGAAATTATTACACCACTTTCGCAGGTGACGCGATTGCACTGAGCATGTGCAACAAGCCGTTAAACCTCTAAGTTCCCCTTAGAGGAGGAGTTTTGTCTCCTGAGGGTTTTCAGCGGATTACACCCACAAAATCCATAAAGAAAGAAATCAAATGTTAGTATTTTGAAAACACATTTTTGAAATAGAGAAAAGTGTTGAAATATTTTTGTGAAAATATAAGTGATTTAAGGTCATAGGTTAACCAGAAATTGTTCTTTCTTAAACTAAGTTAAAATGCAAAAAATCTTGTAATAAATTAAATGTAAGAATTTAAAATTGATTTGACTCTTTGATCTTTCATAAAATTCTTAGAAAATATGCACTTTATGGACTGTGAAGATTTTTGGGATATCGACTCTAACTTTCATGCCATTTATTTATATATATTATATATATATTATTATTTTTTTCTTTTTTTCTTTTTCTTCCCTTAGTTTTCTTAGGCTTTCTTATTTACCCGGGTAGTGAGCCTTTAGCCGGTGACTCCCAAACCAGATGGTCTTAGGGCGCCAGATGAGAAAACATCCCTCGGACTTAAGGACTCGAGTAAACAAGGCCACAAAACTAAAGAGGATTATTTATTTTTGGTCCACCGTTTTAGGTGTGAATAATCATGCTTCCTGAGACATAATTACCCAACTTCAATAGGTGGTTTTAAAAAAATTTTTTAATATATATTTTAATGGCATTTTTAGTCTTTGTTTCAATCCCAAAAATTATGTAAGTATGGAGTGCATAAATCTAAGGCAAAAAATTCAAGATCAAATTATCTTTTCAATTTTACTTTCTTATCCTAAAATTTAAACAAGATCTATTATTTTGACTCAGTTTAAAATTTCATAATTTGAGGTCTTCCTAATTCCTAAGATAATCTTAATTTTCTTAAAAATAAATCAAAAACTATTTCTCTTGTTTCAAAAAGTTTTGAAAAAAGAAAAGAAAAGTTGTTATATAAAAGATTTTTTTTAATTAAAAAGAAGTGTAAAAGAAAGAAAATATAAAACTAACTACGTTAGTAAACCCTCCCCCACACTTATCTCATGCATGGTCCTCAATGCATCATGAATGTGTAAATACATGAAACAAATGGAGAGGGAAAGAAGATTACCTTAAGGGGGTGGCCCGGTGGTGGTGTGATTGGGCCAAGCGTTGCTACCCAATCAAAATAGCGTGGATTGTGCAAGAACCCACCAATGACCTCTTCTTTAATAATGATGGACTGAATGGTCTTATTTAAAAAATTATCCCCTTCTAATTTCTAAGTTTCAAAAATAATTACTGAGTCATTTTTGTTAACATTCTTGTCCAACAATAAAGTGTGATTTTTGAAAATGATGGATTTGGACTCAAAGGGATCAAGACTAAAAACCGATACCGACTCGGGAAGTAGACTTAGATCAAGTCGAGAGTCAATAATGAGAGTCGAAATTGGTTCAAAAATAGGGTCCAAACCAAAGAAGTGATGTTCACACACTTTCCCCATGAATGAAGTGTGATCATGAGAGATTGGTGATTCCATTTCACGGTGTACTGGTACAGGATTCAACGTTGACTCCGGAATAGAGAAAAAAATCTGGTAAAGATACCGGAGTCATTATTGAATAAAAAGCGAAATGGAATTACTAACATGAGGTTCAGGATCACAGTCAGGTTCGGTTTCAATTTCAGGAAAGGGATAACTTGCCAGAATGTCCAGGCGATTTTCATAACTTGGAGCGTGGTCAAGTTCAAATGTATGTTCTGAAATTGAAGCTGGATTTCCAAAATGATATGATTCATGGGTCCAATCAGTAGAGTTAGGGATATAAGAATCAGTCAAAGGTTGACAAGAAAGGCTTTACTCGTTCTCATTGATCAATTCGCTCAAAAGTGAATCTAACCTACTGATAGGCCGTGTAACAAAATTTGGATTCGGAATCATGTCTTCCATACTCTTTGTAATTGATTCTTGAAAATATGAGTATGGAAGTTGATTTTGGAAATTATGGTGGATTTGTGAGTCCATCGGATTTTGAGGTTGCTGCTCGGACTCACGCAAGGGTTCCATACTCAAGTCCAGTATTGAAGTTTGTTCATTTTGAATAGGTGAGACTGGAAAAGATGAGTAGGACTCTTGAAATTTTGGTTGAGATGAGGAGTCCAACATGTTTTGCATTCTATCACAAAAGACGTCCAAACGCTTTTCTAGCTCAGATTCTTCTTCAATGGGATGCTCTAGAAAAGGAGTATGTGGAGTTTGTTGTGAATTGAGCAAATTTTGCATTTGTTGTAGGGACTCTTCTATACTCCTTTCCAAATCAGATTTTTCTTCAGGTGGTGGAACAGGAAAAGGGGTATATGAACCAAAATTGGGGAATGAACTTTGTGAAAATTGTGGACAAGGCGGTTGAAAGTTTGACTCGGGGGAGTTGAATCCCCATGGACTCTGTGAAGAGTAGAAATTATTTTGAAAATCTTGGTTATAGGATTGGAGATATGGGTCATATTGAGTCGGATAATCCCAACTCGGCATATATTGTTGGTTCATGTTGTACATAGCCGGGTTGGAGTTATTCGAGTCAAATGAGGTCGGAGTGAAATATGGATTCATATTTGGATAGAAAGAATTATCGTTGTTAAAATCCATTTCACAATATACAAAAAAAAAAAAAGAAAACAAACAAACAAACAAACAAAGAAAAAGAAAAAGAAAACAAGCCTATGCTAGGATTGACTTAAACCTAGACGACTCCAAACTGGTTAGACTGTCCACGGGGGGTATATTTTCAGAATCTGACCACAAGTTAATCGGCCAGGTAGGGGCAAGATCGGTGGGAGGTATCCGTGCCGGAGCAACAGGCCTAATTATGCCAAACCACCGTTCTTCGAGGTTTCGCCTCTCAATCCCCAACCTTAGACACCGATTTAGCAAGAGTCAAATTCTAACAACTTCCCCCTTAGGTCAATCTCCTAAATGAGTCCGAGATGTCCCTAGGGGCCAACGTCTAGCAATTTTTATTAGGCTTGGGTTGTGTGAGTGGGAAGGTGATTTTTGGGCTAAGGGAGGGTAATAACTTCCCCACCTTATGTTGTCTTGGGTTTTTCCCTTAAGTTAAATTTGTGCAAGTGTGCAATATAGATAAGGATGAACACAAAAAAGCGAGTAAATCACTGAAATGTTTGTCCTAACTATATGCAATGCAATATGTACACCTCCTATAAGATCACAACAACACAAGAATAAAATACAGTATATTGGAATGAAAATTGACACGTGCCTAGATGCAAATGTCTAAACCGTTTTAAAGCATCCAATTACCGTATTTTAATTCTTAATATTATTTACTGTGTACAGGTAATAAAAAAATTAGCCGCAGAAAATAAGAATATACAAGAATTACCCGACCACACTTGAGCAAGTGTGGACTTCTGCAATGCTAAAACTTTAACCTGCACACCAAAAACAAAGAAGAAAGGTTAACAAGAACGTGAAATCAAACCGTTCCCATCCCCGGCAGCGGCGCCAAAATTTGATCGGGGAAAACCGCGCACAAAAGTGTATGTTTTGAAATGAAGATTTAAAGTGTGTGTGCTTTGGCTTCCTCGATACTTCCGTTATAGCATAGAGGCTAAAACGAGTCGAATCCACAAGGATGGGAGGCGATAGAAACTTTACCGGTTGATTCACGTGTTTGTTAAAGATTCTTCAAAGTTTTAAAGAATGAAAAGAAAAGAAACAAAAGATGAAAAGAGAAGTACGGTGAAATACAAAGAAGTGGGAAACATAGAAAAGAATGATTTTTGTGGGTTTTTGTATATCTAAAACAAAGTGAAAGAGAAAGAAAACCCATGGCTACTAACTACTAATGACTCCACCAACATGCTAACCTCTTAGTGATAGTTGCCTCACATGTATCATTGGCCATCACTAGTCCTTGGTTCATGAGCTATTCAAAGCATGAACCATATGTAACTTATCACAACCCAACTCTACAAAACAAGTTCAAGCTACACTTAAATCATCAAAACCCGATAAGAGCAAGCATGAAGTAAAGTAATGTTAGCTTGTTAGTGGTTAGGAAGTTAGAGTATTAGATCCATCATCATGAGCCATCAATGGCTCTTGCAAGAGCAAGGCCAAAACGAGGCTATTAGATTCATGTGGATTATCATAAAAGAAGTTAGAAAGTTGGTGGTGAGTAGTTAAATGCCATGAGAGAAAAGATTAGCTATGCATATAAAAGAAGTTAGATAAAAAACAAAGAGAGGTAAAGAGAGCACATTTCATAGCTTGTCACCTTCCATTACAAGTACTCTTACATTCCACTCATGTATCACTCTTTCTCCTAATATAAGATCTAAAACAAAATGAAAAATACAATGGGGAAGAAGAAGAACTAACCTAACCTAAACTAAACTACAACATGGAAATGAAAACTACCCTAAAACTCTGTATATCCCCAGCCTGGAACCCCAGGGGGGTATTTATAGCCACCAGGGAAGAGGGGGGCCAGGGGATAAGCCCTGGCCCAAAACGTGGCCGGGGCCGCGGCCATACTAGGGCCGCGCTCGTGACGCTTCGAGCCGCGTGCGGTCCCGTCTGTCCCCTGTCAGGCCCTGTACCCGATTTCGTCTTTGCAGCCCCTGATTTTCACAGAATCAGCTCTCTTGGTCAATGGCTATCTTTAATAGGCTTTTAATCACCAATTAAATGGTGATTTAGGGTCTTCTTCTTCATTGCACACCATGGACCTAGAATCAAGCAAGCAAAGCTTTATTAGCAGAATTTAATATGAAATTAATGCGAAGATGTGATATAAATTATGCAAAATTAGAGACTAATCAGTCAACCATATCTTTACAACTGCGACCTTAGTCGCAGTCCTTTTTATTATAGTTCAGACGTGTGATTTTCAATTAATTCTTTTTATACACCAAATTTTAAGAACTGCGACTTAAGGTCGCAGTATATATTAATGACAAATATTCTCAGTTATTATACACATTTTTTTTAAAACCTGGCCATACATAGAACTGCGACTACGGTCGCAGTCTTTTATTCAGAAATTACAGCTATCTTTACATCTGCGATCTTAGTCGCAGTTTTATTTATTATAGTTCAGACGTGCGATTTTTAATTATTTCTTTTTATTTAGTTCAACAATTTGTTTTGTAGGATCTGAATTCACATGGAGAAATGTCTGGAAGCTTAGTTATTTTTTAGGAAAACAACTTTAAAAACGGTCGCAGGCTTTTATTCAGAAATAATATTTGAATAAATTGAAAATATAACTTTAAAATTCACTGCGACAATGTTGGCCAATATGTTGTACTTTTATTATTTGAAGATAGACTGCGACCAGAGTCGCAGATCATATTTGACTATATTTAAGTGCGTCTTTGGTCGCAATTAGCAGTTTTACAATGAGGATTTGTATATGGTTTTGACTGCGACCATAGTCACAGTACTTATTTCCACGAAAAAGTATGTGTAACATATATGGAACTGCGACCTAGATTGAGTTTTACAGAACAATATAATCAATTTTACTAACTTTTTCAGTAATAGTTTCACAGTTTTGTTAACTGTGAAATTTTAAGAACTGCGACTATGGTCGTAGTATGTATTAAAACCATTTTTCAAGTGGTGAAAGCTATCTTTACAACTGCGACCTTAGTCGCAGTCCTTTTTATTATAGTCGCAGTCGCAAGTCTTTGTTTGTCTCTTATAATTTCATTTAAAGTCACTTGCTACTCAAGCTGTTCATCCTTATTCCAATCTAATTCAATCCTCCTTCTTTTCTTGACCAAAAGATCATCCAAAGTTTCTTCAATGGAAACTTTTGTGATCTTCTTTATATTAGGGAAATAATGTTTTATAACCCCCTGTCCTTCATTATACAGGTCTTATTCATAATAAAATCGGCCTCATTGATAGGTAGACTAAAAGTAAAGGCAACATCCTTTACTGTTAACTCAATTTGTCTGCCCCCAATCAGAAAGGTCCTTATATCCCTATCATACTGGTCTACAATTTTCAGCACACTAATGTTTGATTTTAGGCCTTTTCAGCACCAAACTCCTCATTGTAGAAGGCCATGAAAATTGGACCAAATGGGGACTCCTTCATCGCATTTACAAAATCGTCCTGAATGTGCTTTTGAATTTTCTTATGAATTCGCACATAGGCTTTAGGCTCGATCTCATAGGACAAACCTTCAGTTTTTACTTACCTATAGATGCAGAAATATTAAAAACATTAGTTAAAAATCAAGATCGCAGTATTTTAATTAAAACTGAAAAGAAAATAGACTACGACCATGGTCGCAATAATCGTTAATAGCTATAATACACTCCTACCAAGGTCGCACTGATATATTACACTGCGCCATTGGTCGGAAATTTTGAATTAAACAAAATAATTAACAAATGACATCCTTTGTTTTTTCATACTGCGACTAGGGTCGCAGTGTCTAATTAAGCTTAGTAGAACATAAAATACTGCGACCAAGTCGTACTATTATATTACAATTCGACAGACGACGCAAATTTCTAATTAACCCAAATAATTTACCATGAAGGGGCCTTTATATTATCATACTGCGACTAGGGTCGCAGTACCAATTAGAATAACTTAGTTTAACAGACTACGACCAGACACCCCAAAAAAGTGAAAACGGACGGCAACACTACGACATCAGTAGCATAGTTTTAGAAAAAAATCTTAAAAAAAACGGACGTGAATAATTTTTAAAACAAATAATTTTTTAAAGACTACGACCATGGTCGCATAAACCTAAGACACTAATACAAATAACTGCGACCCAAGTTGACATAAAAGGGAATGAAAAAAATAACTTTTGACCTTGGTCGCTGTGGTAATATATTAAAAAATATAAAAAAATAAATGTCTAAAATAAATCTCTTTCTATCTTAAACTATAAACTTGATTTAAAATTTCAGTGTAAAAAATAAAAAAAACTGTTTTAAATCGCATAAATATACTTATTTTGATTCTTACTTCTTAAATAAAAAAAGCGACTTTTTCTCTCTTATTTGTGACCACGGTCGCAAGTTTACAAAAAAAAATATTTAACTAATTTATTTATAAAAACCAAGATTCTTGAAAATTTTAAGAAAAACCAAAGCTTTCCCGGAAAGATTCAGTTCATCAGACACTTTTAATTGAAGTTAAATTAAAATAGGATTTTTTCTGAAAAACCAAGGGAATCAAAACTTAAAAAAAATAACTATTAAGGGTTACAGAACCTAAAAAAAAAAATTTCTAGGTTTCCCCGTTACCTTTTTCCGCGGATAATTTCTTTGGCGCCATCTTTATCAGATCTTTTTTAAAGAAAAACAATTTTTTTGAACGAAAATGGTAAGAAAATTTGGGAAACTATAGCACTAAATTTTTCGGATTGATCAACTGAAATTTCAGATCTGTAATTTTTTTTGAAAGGAAGGTTTTACATACAGTAAAAAGTTGTGAGTGAGGGTACTTTCGTCAATGGAAATGTTGAAGTGACTGATGTCCAAAATTAATAACAAATTCATGGCTATTATGTTGCCATGTTCCGCCGACTGAGCAACTCTCTCAGCTGCCAGTTGAGGTACAGTAACCCTACATATACACACACACACACATATGGGTTTCTGTACCTCAGCCGCCAGTAAAGAGAGTTTCTCAGCCGGCGGGACGCGGCAACATAATAGCCACGCATTTGTCAAAAATTTTGGCGGATAAAAACCAAAAAAACCTGCTCGAATAAGCCATCAGTCACTTCAACAATTGCTTTGACTAAAATACCCTCCCTTACAACTTTTTACTGTCTGTAAAACATTCCTTCTAAAAAAAATTACAGATCTGAATTTTTTAGTTCATCAATTTGAAAACATTTAGTGTTTTTGATTTCTAAACTTTACAAACAACTGTGTTAAATAATTTATTTTTTAAAACAAAGTTTTGATCAAGATGGCGCCCAAGAAATTATCCGCGAAAAAAGGTAAAAGGGAAATCTAGAGAACCTAATTTTTTTGGGTTCTGTAGCCCTTCATATTTTGATTTTTCCAGCTGTGATTTAAATTTTTTGGTTTTTTAAAAAAATTTCCTGTTTTAATTTAACTTCGATTCGAAAGTGACTCTTGCACTGATTTTTTTAATTCAGTTTTGAATTTTATTCCAAAGAAGAAAAATACTAAATTTTTCTTAAAATTTTCAAGAATTTTTATTCTAAAGAAGAAAATAATATTTTTTTTAAAATTTTAATTTTAAAAGCTTGCGACCGTAGTCGCAATTAAGAGTAAAAGTCACTTTTTTTGTTTTAAAGAAGTAAGAATAAAAATTAAATCTGTTTATGCAATTTGAAACAATATTTTTTAATTTTCTACCCTGAAACTTTGATCAATGTTATAGTTTAAAAAGAAAATAGGAATTAACGATCTTATTAGAGATTTTATTTTAAAATTTTAAAATTTTTAACACTGCGACCAAGGTCACCAAGGTCATAGTATTTTTTCAATCCACTTTGTCGATTTGCGTCGCAGTTTTTTATATTAAATTAATATATTACTGCGACCTAGGTAGCAGTCTGAGAATATTTTTTTCAAAAAATTTTATTAACGTCCATTTTGTCTTTAAGATTATTTTTTTGGTCCCAGTGTTATCGTCCTTCTCTCTCTTTTTTTGGGACTGGGGCGAAGTCTATTCTACTAAGTTACTTTAATAAGATACTGCGACCTTGGTCGCATAATGATGAAATAAGAGTCGCAGTACTTTGAATTATTGACCAAGGTCTTAATTAGTTAATTAATTGGGTTAATTAGAAAAATACGATCTATGTCGCAGTGTCGCAGAGTAATATAATTTATTATCTACTGTTGCGACCAACATCGCAGTCATTTGTCTTTTTCAAATTTATTTAAAAAAACTGTGATCGTGTTTTTTTTTAATTTTATACTTATGTTAATGTTTCTGCATCTATACGTAAGTAAGAACTGAAGGTTCGTCCTATAAGATCGAGCCTAAAACCTATGTGCAAATTCATCAGAAAATACAAAAAGCACATTCAGGCAATTTTGTGAATGCAATAAAGGAGATCCCATTTGGTGCAATTTTCATAGCCTTTTATAACAAGGAGTTTGGTGCTGAAAAAGGCATGAAATCAAACATAAGTGTACTGAAAATTATAAACCAATATGATAGGGAGTCAAGGACCTTTCTTATTGAAGGCAAACTAATTGAGTTAACAATAGAGGATGTTTCCCTAACGTTTGGTCTACCAATCAATATGGCAGATTTCATTATAAATAAGATCTGTATACTGAAGGACCGGGGGTGATAAAACACTATTTCTCAAATATTAAGAAGATCACGAAAGTATCCATTGAAGAAACTTTGGATGATCTTCTAGTGAAGAAAAAAAGAAAGACTGAATTAGATGTGACAATGGATGAACAGCTTGAGCAACAAGTGACTTTAAATGAAATTATAAGAGACAGATAAAGACTTACAACTCAAGACTTCACATTTAGTGTAGTGTAGGCGTTCTTATTTCTTTTATATTTTAATTTTGTTTTTAGATCATGTATTACTGCTGAGAGATTCAGAGAGAGAAAGAGGGAGATTGATGTAATAGATGGTGACAATTTATGTAAAAGTGTCTCCTTTCTTCTCCATTGTAATCTTCTCCATCTTTTACATGATGCTTAACTAACTTTTCTTCTCATGACAATCTAACTACTAAGCACTAACCATTTTACTTACTTGATAATCCACATGAATCTAATAGCCTCTGAACATACATATTAAGTGTATATGTTTGATTTACATTTATACTAGTATTTGTATGTATTATATTTTATACATTAGTATTCGCATTACTATTATTATTATGTTATGGTGGTATTATTCCTATTTGATCTCCTTTTCCACCCATAATCCTATTATCCAATAAACCATAACCCATTTAATTCATACCCAAATAAAATAAAAATAAATGAAGAAATACAAAAAATATTCTAATAATAAATATAAATATAAATATAAATATATATATATATATATATATATATATATATATATATATATATATATAATTGTATGCTTAAATTGTTTGTTCCAAGTTTCACACCTTTGTCTTTTACTAAATTCTAATACCTAAACCATAATGTCACATTGGCGTGTGGTTAGGTAGGAGATCTAAATTATTTAAACAAACCTAAAACTAAATCTAAATTTCAAATTCTAACTGAAAGATGTCAAGAGATCTTTAGGGATCTTATTTTAACAACCTGATTGATAAAAATCCTAAAAGATCCTATCCTGTAACCCTTTTCTCCTGCTTTGTCAAAAATAAAAAGAAGAAAGAACGACAATCAAAAAGAACTCCCAACCCATCATTTCTCATCCTCTTCACCCTCCTTGGAGATAGAGTTGATTGTGACGAGGAACCGGCCGAGGCGTGGAGATTGAGAAGGAGGAGTGGAGATTGAGAAGCAGGCTAAATCCCAGTAAGTAAAAAATCAAACTTTTATGAATTGAAATTTGATTTAATGTTTCATAGATTTATAATCCCATAAATTTTTCATCTAGAATTCTTGTCTAAGATCTAATTAAAAATTAAATTATTGAACTAGAATTTAAATAAATTATAATGTTTAACTCTTTCCACGGATCATTTTCTTTCATTAAAAATATCACCTTTGTTTATATAAAATATATAAAAAATAATAAATTATTACCCCAATTGGAATTGGTTTGGATCTAATAAATTGCATATTAAAATTTTTATTCAAAAAAGAAAATTTTTAGAATCTAACCTAATGACCTAAATTAGATACATAGGCTAATTTATCAATACATCATTAATGAAGGAAAAAAAAGAAAAAGAAAAAAACAGAAACTGGGCCGTCATTGGCCGAGCCCAAACGAAAAGAAAAAAAGAGAAAAAGAAACAAAAAAGGAAACTGGGCCTGGCTTATTGGGCCAGGCCAAAAACAGAAAAGAAAAGGAAAAAATACAATTAATTCTGCAGCCCAATATTCAGAAGTCCAATTGCAGAGCTCACAGATTTTGGGTTCTAATCCATTTTAACCCGACCCAAATACAAAAATAGACCCGTTAACTTATTGAAAAATAATTATTTTTGGCTAGATAAAAAATTGAAAAAAATAAATAAAATTAGGGATAAATATCTAGATAACCCCTAATACCTATTGAAAAATTTGGGGTTAATTGTAAATCATATTGGACTGAAATACTATTTTCTAAGTTGACACCCGCTACTTCAACATTCAGACCCGCTAAGGAAAGTGCATGTTTTTAATCATTTAAAACCCCACAAAAAATCAGTAGATAAAA
The DNA here is from genome assembly GCA_038442645.1 of Agave tequilana. Taxonomy (NCBI): domain Eukaryota; kingdom Viridiplantae; phylum Streptophyta; class Magnoliopsida; order Asparagales; family Asparagaceae; genus Agave; species Agave tequilana. Next base: position 99,121 of record JAVJIF010010384.1, on the reverse strand, counting down.
TCTGAATAATATTATAAACTCAGTGTATCATCCTACAGCCTGTTTTAAGATCTGCACCATCCATATTTAATTTAAAATACTGAATGAATAAAATATCTCGTGTAAAATTCGATATATGTAAAATTCGATAAATTCTAATTCATATGTATTTAATGTAGATTCTTCGAATTGGTTATTGTAATATCCCTATTTTTAAAGTACGGTATTTGGATAAAATATACTGGTATTTTAAATATGTACATGTATTTATTTCATGTAATGTATTGGTATTATTAATATCATTATTTTAGTTAAGTAATGTTACTACTAATGTTGGATTATTATTTTGTAGAGGTGTATTCCTTTCCCTTGATTCCATTCATATCTTATTCTTTGATCCCAACCCATCACACCATAAACCCATTACTCATTTACTTGGTGACCATAACCCAATAACCATTAGTGAACCTATACCCTTTATCATATTACCCTCAAACCGTTTGGATCCCAACCCGTTAGCATAACCGCTACCCACAAACCCAATAACCCATTCCTAAATAATCTCCCAAATCCTAACTACAAGATCAGATCCTAATCTAATCCCCCAAAATCTCCACCAAATCCTAACCTAAACCCTAACCTAATCTCACTCCTAATCTAATCCTCCTTCACAATCCAGTCGCATCTCTTCCCCTTGCTGCCGCACCCACCACCAACAGCAACAGCCATGGCATCCCCACCTCTTCACCTGCAGCCGAGCCCATCCCCTGCTGCGCCTTCAGATCTGCAGGGCAAGCATGACAGCAGTCTCCTCCTTCCCTGCAGATCTGCGCCCAACCGGATCCAGCGAGCAACACCAGCACCTCCCCCTTTTCCTCCTCTGCAGCCCAGAGCTGCAGCAGCGCCAACCAGCAGCAGCAAGCAACAGATCAGCAGCACGACAGCCCCTTGTCCGGATCTCTCACTTGCTGCGCCACCCTTCTACAGCAGCACGGCAACACCAACAGGCCGAATCTTTCTCCAGGCGAGCAGCCTCTCTTCCTCCTCTGACAGCAGGACAGCAGCCCAGGCCCTTGGCGCGCACTGTTCGGATCCAACAGCGACACACGGCCCAATTTTCCCCAACATTCCAGACTGCAGTCCGGGCCGAGCACAGACAGGCGAGCAGCGAATTCTCCTGATCCACGCCAGGTCGTCGTCGGAGACCGACACGGTGGCCTTCTCCAGCACCTTGCCACCCTCCCATGCAGTCCGATAGCGAGGAACGGCACCACAGCGACCGCGGTAACGACTCGGCCCTTGACGCGCACAGCAGCGAACGACACCCAATGTGAGTGTCTCTTCCTCCTTCTCCCTTTTATTAAGTGATTGCAACTATTATTGTATATGTTATATGATTGTTGAGTAGAATACTTAGATTACATGTTTATGTATGGAGATCTCTTAGTATGGTAGTGGAATTGTCATTTCCTTTATGTTACATAATGAATGCATAGAAATAGTAGATGTATATATATATATATATGATGTTGGAATCTCTTGTTTACCTCATGAGTGTTGGACAATTTGTGTATAGACATAATGTAGAACCTATATGTTGTGGGAAGTGTTCATGAGAGAAGCAGTGAGTCCCTTTGGTAGATTGAGAGTATGTGCGGAATTGAATCTGTATCAGGTTGCAGCTCCATTAGTCGACTGACCCACTTTGTTAGTCAACTAATACCCTTATTAGTCGACTAACTATTTCCTTGTAGTCGACTAGGCCCCCTCCAGAATAATTGTTGACTCTCTGTTTGTCCACTGTAATCGACCATTAGTCGACTTGTCACCTTTTGTAGTCGACTAACAGCATGTATAGTCGACTTACCCCTAGCCTATAGTCGACTAATTGAGTATCCTGGAAGGGTATAGCTCTCTGTTTCCCTGTTAGTCGACTTAGTCCACTTTATAGTCGACTAATCCTCCCATAGTCGACTTACTAATCTCCTCTAGTCGACTAATGATTTTCTGACTGCTGTGTTTAGCTTCCTTATTGGATGGAGACTTTACCCTTGAATTATCTATTGGCTATAGATGAATGAACATGATTTCGAGAGATGGATATTGGTGGTAATGACTTAATCTAATAGATCTTAGATGCTGGTATATGTTAGGTTGCTGAGTGTTGGGATATTATGATTGATCCTAATAGAAGAGGGAATTGTGAAGACTTGGGAATCAGATTAGAATGATAGATGGTGAGAACTAAACTATGATTATTGATATATGTTGGAACGACAGTTTATTGTGTTAGATTGCTTGACATGAATTGATAGTTAATGATCATGTGACTATTGGAATTATGAGTTGGTAGTAATGACTAGGATTATTAGAAGCTAGAGTTCCAAGATAAATTAACTGATTGGATTATAGAATATGGATGAGTTGTTAGTATTGACTTATAAGTGAACTATTTTAGATTGCAGTTTTTGAGGATGTTTCCATTCCTTACTTGTGATCTTGGTGTCTGTTATATTAGTTGATCTTGAGGATACCAATAGACTGCTATTTATTGCTGTTACTCAGTAGTAGGGGATAGAATTATTGTGAGAGTAAATTCATCAATATTGGTGTTATCATATATTCAGAGTTTGATAGCTTTTATTATTTGATCTCAGTCATTGGTGGTTATAGGATTAGAACATATTGGTGTTGAGGAGAGGACTAATTACAGATTCATTGATATGGTAGTTTACCGTCTTGGATTACGCTGATACGGACTGATACTTAATGATTTTCGAGGATAGTGTTGATATCTCTTTAGTACGGATGGATGAGATTATGATCAGCTTTAATTGAGACTGTTTATTGAGTAGTGGCTAGACTATTACCGTTAACATATCCATGTTATTGAAAGTTACTGGGAAATGATTATTTGACCGTAACCCCAGTACAGTTCTATTGTTCATCGTATACACGGTTACTGTTACTGTTCACTGTTACTGATACTGTTCACCGTGTATACGATTACTGATTGACTGTCACTGTACTGTTATTGTTACTGTCACCATATCGTCCCAGTGTTCTTAATAATATGGACATTGATTGATTTAACTAACTTGAATAAATAATAAAGTAATTGAATAACTTACACTGGGATTGGGAAAATTGATGGAGGAGACAGCGTCTGTATTTTGGGTGGACCTAGGATACATGTTGCGTAGCCGAGATACGGTTCCACTGCAGGGTTCCGGGGGATGACTGACATCCCGTATTGTTCATATTGTCATTGTATTGACACATTGTTATTGTTATTGACTACCTAGCGGTAGGACCTGGTTCAGCGCCAGGTGATTGGGCCGTGGTTCCGGTAAGTACGGAACCCACCTAAAGCATGGACAATGTCTCTTCTGTTAATTTCAATAACTTAGGACCCTGATTGACACGTGTAGTAGGCGTAGTATGGGATGCGTCTATTACAGGTGGTAATTGGTGTTTGCTAACATAATAAATGATAATGAACTGTCAATGCATTGTGACTGACCCTAATCACCTGATTGTACATATAGATCACTATGATAGACATATAACTATAACCATGATCGAATTGTATAACAACTAGTGACATGCTAGGTTACACACCATAACGTCAGTTGTTTACAGTTATGTTAGTTGCCTTGCTCTACATACATGTTGTGATTCAGTATTTATCATGTTATTTAGTGCTTTCAGTTATCTGTTATTATTATTTATGCACGATTTTCATGCACGAGCTTTTCCCTTTACACACACACTCACCAGGTCGCGTTCTGACGACCCTAGATTTGCACGTCCAGATATTGGACGATTGTTTCATTGTGCAGGTGTTCGATGAGATGGTACGCATTGCGAGGAGTTGGACTCTATCTCCCTCTCTTTATTCTGGTACCCTCATTTCTCTTATATTCTTGTTACTTTCATGATTCTACCTTGATCGCATACCGCTTTCATTTTCTTTCCGTTATTCATCTGTTGTCATCATTTAGACTTTATATGTATCATTGCAGTGCTCATTGATTATTATAGCTTGTTCAGGTTACTTTAGGCTTAGCGTGTATGCGTGAGGTATTTTCCTCGCGTATATGCGTCGCCATAACGTCTCCGTATCTTTAGGATCGGGGCGTTACAGTTATTGAACTTATCACGAGTCCAATAGCGTCTTACTTCTGTACCTTTTTGCTGTACAAATTGTAGCTCTTACTTCTGTACCTTGCTGTGATATAATGTATATGTACTAAAATATCACGCCCTGTGATAACTTAGTAATCCTTATGTTGGAATGTATATTCATGCTTCGCACTTTCGTACTCTGATTCTTTCTTGTACTGATGCTTAGCATATATACGTGAGGGTATTTCTGACCTGCGTAAATACGTCACAGTAGCGTCTTCGTACCTGCTGTAAGTTCACCTAGAGGGGGGTGAATAGGTGATCGCTAATCTAATGGTCACTTATGAACAAATAATGCGGAATTAAAACTAAGTTGACCAAATTAAACTTCTTTTAATTAAACACTTATGTATAACACAAGAGTGTTGCCGAATTCCCCTTGCGAGGCTCTGGACAAACTCCTCCTGATTCCCCTTGAATGGGTTGAGGTGCCGCGTTGGCTCTCTTGGTTGAATACTAGTGTTAACAACAATCCCAAGCAAGTATAGCAATTATGAGCACAAGGGTATATCATGCATATAAGAGATAAAGACTATAAAGTAATGCAAGATATAAGAGACAAAGAGAGAAAGAGAGATAGAGTAAGCAATCGCAAACACAAAGGGTTTGTTTCGAGGTTCGAGCACACTTGCTCTACATCCCCGCCTTCGACACACGAAGGGTTTCCACTATGCAAGATCCCCAACGGATCTCTCCTCGGTGCCGCAACACCTACAAGCCCTCGGACTCCCAAGTGCCTTACACACCACAAGCCCACCGGCTCGTCGAGGCCGCACCTCGTACAACAAGTCCGCACCCGAACTCAAAACACCGCGAGCACACTTGCCCGCTTCCTCAAATACAAAGAAAGATCTTGGTGATCTAAACACTTGATCACCTAACAAAACTCTCACTACAACACTCCTATAGGATAGATATAACTATGGATGCTCAAGTGTAGTGTGAGAAATCAAGGAAAGAACTTTGATGGAAAACTCAAGAAATCACAATAAACACTCTCTTGATAAAATCCCTTTTGATAGGAAATATTGGCACTCTTTTTTGTGGAGAAAACTCTGCTAAAAGAATGGAAATAACTGGACAAAGCTCTCCTGAAATCTTGGCATCAAACAATGACAAAAACCCCAATTTATAGGCTGCCAGAAAACTAGCCGTTGGGATTTGTCAGTACTGCCGGTCGACCGGTCCCGGTCGACCGCCAACGGTCAAGAATCCGACCGTTGGAGCCTCCGGTCGACCGGTCCGGTCGACCGCGCACCTGGAGCAGAGAGTTACTTCTCTGTCGGTCGACCGGTGCGGTCGACCGGAATTTCCAGAGAGCAGACTCTCTGAAGCGGTCGACCGGCATGGTCGACCGTTCTCCAGTGCACACAGGCGTGCACGTCTGTGCACGTCCGGTCGACCGTGGGTCGACCGGCCCTTGGCGCGGTCGACCGCCCGGTCGACCGGACCAGCCTGTCAGGCCAGTTTTGGTCTGGAAAACTGGTATGAAAATCTTTTTATAAAATCCCAAAATACATATAAATTCTACAAAAATAGTTTTACTTTGATACACAAACATGCTTGCCAAAAATCAAGGCATGTTATTAAAGATTTGACTATTTTTGTAACTTGGAATATTGGCTCATAATAAAACTGTTTTTCTAAAACAACATGTTTTTCCAAATTTTCATCAAATACAAAAACAAGATATACTTTAAAGCATAGTGTGTATGGATATGATCCACTACACAATCAAGATGAAATATCTAGTTTTTGACATAAAGCACTAAACTTGGTTTGAAATATCAACATGTTTTTCCAAATTTTCATCAAATACAAAAACAAGTTATACTTTAAAGCATAGTGTGTATGGATATGATCCACTACACAATCAAGATGAAATATCTAGTTTTTGACATAAAGCACTAAACTTGGTTTTGAAAGATATGTATATAGGTAACATCAAAAACCAAGACATGTATTTTGTCCAATGAAAAATCTTTTTCTCAAATAAAAATTCTTTTCTAAACATGAAAATCTTTTATGAAAGCAATTCTATCAAGAGTGTGTGTGTAAGATATACTTGAGCAATCCACCAATCTATTCTATCCTTTACATTTTTATCTAAAACAAATAAAATCTTATACCTAGACACAAGTCTTCAACTTCTTGAAGTCTTCCCTTGAAGGCTTCTCATCTTCTTGACTTGGTCCAAGCTTGATCCAAAGCTCCTTGGATCACCCCGTGCTAGCTCCAAATCTTGACATTTAATCCTTTGTTGAGCTTTGCACCTACTAAGATCTTGATATAGAATCTGTCACTAATTAAACAAGATCATTAGCAAATATAACTACATGAGTTGATCATCATCAAAACTAGAGTGATAGGCCTTTGGGCCAACAATCTCCCCCTTTTTGATGATGACAAAACTCATGAAGTTATATATGCATGGATTAAAGTAAAGCTTCAAAGAAGCTCCCCCTTAACTCATGCATAGACAAAAGTAATAAGATATGGCAATGAAGCATATGACATGTATGCAAATGTAGGAGATAGAACATGTAATCATAGCATAAATCAAATCTTAAATCAAATCATAAATCAAATCTTTTTCTCCTATTTGCAAATAACAAAACATAACAAAACATATATGCATAACTAACAAGGAAGACAACTACTTCTTCTCCTTAAGCAATGAAAACATGCATATATACTCAATACTTCTCCCCCTTTTTGTCAATCATCAACAAAGGGGTCAAAGTAAAAACAAATCAAATAAAATTTTCTCCCCCTTTTTGTCAAAAGCAAAGAAATCAAGAAGGGGTATACAAATCAACCAATAAGATTTATATGCGATATACATTCATGAAGAGGAAGTCGTTAAGTTAGCTTCCCTACAATGTGCATTAAATGAAGGAGGGATGTGAAGCCCTAATTCACACAACACAACTATGTAATGCATAGAAGGAGATGTGAAGCTCCCCCTACACACGTATATCATATAAAGAAGAGATGTTAAGCTCCTCAATTTATAATATACTCAACATGAATCTATATGTAAGAGAGATGTTAAGCTCTCCTTGCATATAGGAAATACAAAACAAAACTTTTTATTATTATTATTATTCTTTTATCAAAATTAAATTTTGAACTTTTCTCAATAAAACAAATTTTGAACCAATCATAATTTGTAATTTTGATACCAATAGAAAATAGCACTTGAAGATGTGTGATATCAAGTTATCATTGCAAAATCTTTTAATGTTTCAAACATATTGATATCAATTGTAATCATATAACAAATTTGAAGTTGAGGCCTATTGATACCAAATGAAAGATCTAAAATAAAATCTTTTTATTTTTCATAAGCTTATGCATAGTTAATATAAGGTGTGAACTTAGCATAAACTTTTTGTGCTTTTAAGAATGTAAATCAATTGTAAAGCAGGCACAAGAAAATCATATATATGTATGTGAATAGATAAGACCAATTTGAAAATTAGGGCATACATATATAGGAACCAAAATGTGAGTAATATACCAATTATAAAATTAACACTGTAAATCATGTATATACTCATAACCAAAAATTGGTAGGTTTAAAAGATAGTTATGTTTAAGCACTACCAAATTTGAAGAATAAATAACTAGTTATAAATAATTTTTGAAAAACTAGTTAAAGATCCTTCAAAAACATGAAATCATATGTTATTCATGAATTATACTAAATACATACAAGTTTAAGCACTCATAGTCCATAAAGCTCAAAAATTATCTTTTATCATAAAAGATGAGTGTTCAAAGGTTATGTAAATGGTATTTTCATGAAATAGAAAGTGAAGCATGAATCTCATGAAAATCTTATTTTTCATCTTAAAACAAATCATATATTTTTCATAAAGCATTGCTAAATACATAAAGATTTAATCACTCATGGTCTATAAAGCTCAAATATTTTGTATCATAAAGATGAGTGTTCAAAAGATCATGTAAATAGCATTTTTATGAAAATAGTCATTCAAGCTCAAAAAGATCATAAATCACATTTTGTTGTACAAATCAAAAACATGAAAAATCATTTTTTTTTATTATTATTTATTTAAAATACTAATCTTCATGGTATATGTATGATTTATCCAATTCTAACAATATGCATACATATCCCAATATGAAAAGAGTCCAATATATATTGCATGAAGGCAAATGACTCAAGGGGTATACATGTATTTTATTAGATTTGAATTAAACACACATATACATGAAGTAAGATCAAAGATAGGCATAACAAGTATAAATGACCGAATCATCAAAACTAGCCTATACACATGCATATAGTGGATACAAATGAGCATGAAGTTCAAATATATATGAGTCAATTCACTATTCATATATGTATAAATGCAAGTTTTGACACATTCTATATTTAAGCATGTAAATGCCACATGAAGCACCCAAAAAAAAATATGAACATGCTATATGATACATGAAATTAAAAGCATGTGCATAAATGAAATAGGAGTTTAGAAATTGTTACCAACTCCAAAGCTCCTAGCATGGTGGTTGACCCACCAAAATTCCTTGATAGCGGTGCTCCAAGTATGTGTCATTTTAGTTCAAATGCACTCACCATCAAGGCACCAAATCTCTCACGTTTTGAGAGATTCCTCACCTACATCAAATACACAAGGTGGGGATTTTGGTACCCATATTTTCTTGGGTCCTATGGGGTTAGTCTTGTAAGGAACCCAAGCATTTTTATTTTTATCAAAAATAAGAACATTTAACCTTTCATAACAAAATTTTGCTAAATGGCCTTTGCGGCCACAATGTGTACATATGTACACCTTAGCATACTTATGAGTGGGAGTGTGAGCATGATGTGCATCATAAGCATGTGCATGATGTGAATGTGCATGAGTATGAGGAACTTGTTTCTTTTGAAACAAGGATTCCAATCTAGTATGATTAAATGCACATGAGCTCAAATTAGAGCTCAAATTATCAATTTTATTTTTCAAATTTTTAATCTCATTTTGATCAATGTGAGCATGAGAAGCATGATGAGATATCTGAACAATTTTTTTTTCTTTTTACCAACCTTTTCCTTTTCTTTTTCACAAATTTTTCTTTTTAAAGACTTATTTTCTTGAAAAACAACTTCCTTTTGTTTTTCTACCAAATCAATTTTATTTTTCAAAATAGTGTTCCCTTCACACAAATCATTCAATTTTGAAAATAAGGAAACATTCTCATTTTTCAAAAACTCATTTTCTTTTTCTAAGCATGCCATTTTATGTTCTAATGAATCTTTATCATTAAGCATGGCATCAAAATTCTTTTTCAAGTTTTTGTTCTCTTTTTCTAAACATGCAATGTTAGATTTAAATGAATCTTGTTCTATATGCATGCATGCAATGTTCTTCTTCAAATTTTTATTCTCCTTTTTAATCATGTCATATTTCTCAAGTATTGTTTGACAAAATGAAGTGAGCTCATCATATGACATGTCCTCATCATCGGATTCGGAGTTTACCTCAAGGGGGTTATCCCCTTGGACCATATAGCATACGTTGGAGATGTCGCTTCCAACGTCCGAATCGCTCCCCGCATAATATTGATCTTTTTCGCCAAGGGAGAGGAGGGTGTTCCATACTACAAAAGCCGAGTCAAGATTAGTCAACTTAGACAAATAATCATCATCTAAGCTAGATACTAAAGCATGTAGGGCCTTTGCATTAGCCTCAATATTCTTACAATTTAAGCAATATTCTTTATTAGTTGTGGCAAGATATACACTAAGGCCAAGTCCTTTGAGGAACAAAGACATCTTAACCTTCCAAATTTGGATGTTAAGAATGTCAAAGGTGGGTGGTGACATGAAGTCCATTGTGTGTGTACAAATCTTGTGATTAGCCTAAAAGAGGATCTTTAACTCTTAGGTTGTTAGACCCAATATCAAGAGCACTAGCTCTGATACCAATTGTAAGTTCACCTAGAGGGGGGTGAATAGGTGATCGCTAATCTAATGGTCACTTATGAACAAATAATGCGGAATTAAACTAAGTTGACCAAATAAACTTCTTTTAATTAAACACTTATGTATAACACAAGAGTGTTGCCGAATTCCCCTTGCGAGGCTCTGGACAAACTCCTCTAGATTCCCCTTGAATGGGTTGAGGTGCCGCGTTGGCTCTCTTGGTTGAATACTAGTGTTAACAACAATCCCAAGCAAGTATAGCAATTATGAGCACAAGGGTATATCATGCATATAAGAGATAAAGACTATAAAGTAATGCAAGATATAAGAGACAAAGAGAGAAAGAGAGATAGAGTAAGCAATCGCAAACACAAAGGGTTTGTTTCGAGGTTCGAGCACACTTGCTCTACATCCCCGCCTTCGACACACGAAGGGTTTCCACTATGCAAGATCCCCAACGGATCTCTCCTCGGTGCCGCAACACCTACAAGCCCTCGGACTCCCAAGTGCCTTACACACCACAAGCCCACCGGCTCGTCGAGGCCGCACCTCGTACAACAAGTCCGCACCCGAACTCAAAACACCGCGAGCACACTTACCCGCTTCCTCAAATACAAAGAAAGATCTTGGTGATCTAAACACTTGATCACCTAACAAAACTCTCACTACAACACTCCTATAGGATAGATATAACTATGGATGCTCAAGTGTAGTGTGAGAAATCAAGGAAAGAACTTTGATGGAAAACTCAAGAAATCACAATAAACACTCTCTTGATAAAATCCCTTTTGATAGGAAATATTGGCACTCTTTTTTGTGGAGAAAACTCTGCTAAAAGAATGGAAATAACTGGACAAAAGCTCTCCTGAAATCTTGGCATCAAACAATGACAAAAACCCCAATTTATAGGCTGCCAGAAAACTAGCCGTTGGGATTTGTCAGTACTGCCGTCGACCGGTCCGGTCGACCGCCAACGGTCAAGAATCTGACCGTTGGAGCCTCCGGTCGACCGGCCCGGTTGACCGCGCACCTGGAGCAGAGAGTTACTTCTCTGTCGGTCGACCGGTGCGGTCGACCGGAATTTCCAGAGAGCAGACTCTCTGAAGCGGTCGACCGGCACGGTCGACCGTTCTCCAGTGCACACAGGCGTGCACGTCTGTGCACGTCCGGTCGACCGTGGGTCGACCGGCCCTTGGCGCGGTCGACCGCCCGGTCGACCGGACCAGCCTGTCAGGCCAGTTTTGGTCTGGAAAACTGGTATGAAAATCTTTTTATAAAATCCCAAAAATACATATAAATTCTACAAAAATAGTTTTACTTTGATACACAAACATGCTTGCACAAAATCAAGGCATGTTATTAAAGATTTGACTATTTTTGTAACTTGGAAATATTGGCTCATAATAAAAACTGTTTTTCTAAAACAACATGTTTTTCCAAATTTTCATCAAATACAAAACAAGATATACTTTAAAGCATAGTGTGTATGGATATGATCCACTACACAATCAAGATGAAATATCTAGTTTTTGACATAAAGCACTAAACTTGGTTTTGAAATATCAACATGTTTTTTCAAATTTTCATCAAATACAAAAACAAGTTATACTTTAAAGCATAGTGTGTATGGATATGATCCACTACACAATTAAGATGAAATATCTAGTTTTTGACATAAAGCACTAAACTTGGTTTTGAAAGATATGTATATAGGTAACATCAAAAACCAAGACATGTATTTTGTCCAATGAAAATCTTTTTCTCAAATAAAAATTCTTTTCTAAACATGAAAATCTTTTTATGAAAGCAATTCTATCAAGAGTGTGTGTGTAAGATATACTTGAGCAATCCACCAATCTATTCTATCCTTTACATTTTTATCTAAAACAAATAAAAATCTTATACCTAGACACAAGTCTTCAACTTCTTGAAGTCTTCCCTTGAAGGCTTCTCATCTTCTTGACTTGGTCCAAGCTTGATCCAAAGCTCCTTGGATCACCCCGTGCTAGCTCCAAATCTTGACATTTAATCCTTTGTTGAGCTTTGCACCTACTAAGATCTTGATATAGAATCTGTCACTAATTAAACAAGATCATTAGCAAATATAACTACATGAGTTGATCATCATCAAAACTAGAGTGATAGGCCTTTGGGCCAACACCTGCCAGATCGAGGCATTACAGGTTAATATCAGAGCCCAGGCTCTCACACCTACAGTACAACCAAACTGCAAATTAATGGGATCTTAATTTGCAGTTGGAATACATGAGTTTCGGTTATACATTTCAACTACATATACAAAGTTATCCGTTCCTTCTTGATATTCCTTCCCTTGATTCCTAAAGTCCGTCTATCTTTTGCTTTCACTCCTCTTTCCAGACATCTTTTACCAACATAGATATGGATAGAAGGGCAGGACATAACAACTCCGAGCAACCACAGGACGGGCCCGCAGGGGAAAATGCAGATATTCTAAGGTTATCCAAAACATGGTAGAGAATCAATAAAGGCAGACAGAACTCCTTCGACAAGGCTTGATAACAGCTCCTCAGGAACGGAGGCCGGGCAATGTGTCAGACTTCAGGCGGTTATAGCCGGCAATATTTACAGGGGAGAGAGACCGCTAGATGCCGAGCAATGGCTAATCGACACCACAGACCTCTTGAAGGCAGCACGGGTTCCAGAGGAAGATCAGGTGGAGGTCGCCAAGATCCAACTAAAGGATATGGCTAGAACCTGGTGGCCAGCTGAAGAAGCAAGACTGGATAAACCCATCACTTGGGACCAGTTCTCTAAAAGCTTTTATAATAGATTCTTCCCTACCACCGCTCAAAAGGAGATGGAAGAGCAATTCATCCGACTTCAACAATGGAATCGATCTGTTGTTGAATATGCTGCTGAGTTCTTAAGGCTGAGTCATTTTGCTCCGTATATGATAGCCGACAAAGAGAAACGGGCAAGCAGGTTCCAGCAGGGCTTACAAATGGATATTCAAGTCCTTTGATTCTCCAACAGCTGAAAACATATTCTCAGGTCCTCACTGTAGCTCGAGAGGTGGAGCGAGAACTGGAGAAAAAGAATCTTGATTAGAGGAGGAAACAGGCCATGAAGAGGCCATTCCAGCAATTGGGCGGAGGAGGTACAGTCAGAGCTGTAAAAGTCCCGATGATTAGACGATCATTTCGATCAGCCCCTCCTCAGACAACTCAAATAATTCCTGTTTGTAATTATTGCCAGAGGCCAGGTCACTTGCAAAAGGATTATCGCAGGGCTAATGGGTTATGCCTGGCATGTGGTTCCGGTGACCACACAATAGAAGGTTGTCCCCACAAGAAAATAGGGGTAATAAATCGGGCCTTACCAGCACTTCCTGCACCTATTGGACAGAGGAACTCAGGGTCGATGGTTGGAAGGGCCGCTCTTCTCCACAACAACAGGTTTTTCACCTAGCTCCGAGGGGAGGAAGAACAACAGCAGGTCGTGGAAGAGGACGGGCCTACAACTTGACGGCGGAAGAGGCCCAAACTTTTGAAGAGGTGGTGACAGGTAAGATCATGGTGCACTCTAAACCTGTTTTAGCCCTCTTTGATTCTTGCGCTTCTCATTGTTACATATCAGATAGTTTCGCTACTTTGCACTATATACCTGTTGAATATTTAGACCACCAGTGGGAGATTAGTACTAGTAATGGGGTAGTCATCTCCAATAGAATTTGTATAGATTGTCCGGTGGAACTGTTTAATAGGACATTAGCAGTGGATATGCTCGTACTGGATACTAAAGGATACGACGTAATCTTAGGCATGACTTGGCTCAGCAAATACCATGCGGTTATTGATTGTCAAAACAAGAAAGTTAGTTTCAGAATACCGCTTCAGCCTGAGTTCCAATTTGAAGGAGAGCATAAACCTGTCAAGGGTAAAACACAGATGACTGCTGCTGAGATCCAGAAAAAGAGAGTACCAGTTTGGAATGAGTTTCCAGAAGTATTTAAAGAGATCTCAAGACTTTCACCTGACAGAGTAATTGAGTTCTCCATTGATATCATTCCGGGCACAGTCCCAATATCTAAAACCCCATACAGAATGGCACCCACTGAGTTAAAAGTTCTAAAGAGGCAGTTACAAGAATATTCTGACAAGGGATTGATTAGACCGAGTACTTCACCATGGGGAGCTCTGGTACTATTGGCCAATAAGAAAGATGGTGGTAAGCGGTTGTGTACAGACTACAGAGAATTAAACAAAGTTATCATTAAGAATAAGTATCCCTTACCGAGAATTGATGATCTTTTTGATCAACTTCATGGGGCCTGAGTGTTTTCGAAATTGGATTTACAATCAGGTTATCACCAACTAAAAGTGAAGAAAGAAGATATTCTGAAGACAGCATTCCAAACTCGCTATGGTCATTACGAATTTCTAGTCATGCCCTTCGGAGTGACCAATGCCCCAGCTGTCTTTATGGTTTGATGAACCGAGTTTTCTCGCCATATTTGGACCAGTTTGTCGTGGTGTTCATCGACGATATCTTAATATATTCTAAGAACGACAGAGAGCATGCAGAACACTTAAAGATAGTGCTACAAATCTCTGGCAGGAACAACTTTATGCTAAGCAAAGCCAGTGTGAGTTCTGGTTAGACTATACAGTTTTCTTGGGTCATGTAGTTTCAGAGAAGGAATTTCAGTTGACCCTAGTAAAATCCAGGCAGTAAAAGATTGGTCAATCCCAATGACAGTAACAGAAATTAAAAGCTTTATTGGATTAGCTGGATATTACAGGAGATTTGTCCAAGACTTTTCCAAAATCGCAGCCCCATTAACAAAGCTCACCAGAAAAGGAAAAGGTATCAATGGTCAGAGGAATGTACTACAACATTTGAACAATTAAAGGAAAGACTAATTTTAGCTCCAATCTTGAAGACTCCCTCAGGAACAGGAGAGATGGTTATCTATAGTGATGCATCCGAAAAAGGCCTAGGATGTGTATTAATGCAGCATGGTCATGTCATAGCTTATGCATCTAGGCAATTGAAACCACATGAGAGAAATTACCCAACCCATGACTTAGAACTGGCGGCGGTAATATTTGCGTTGAAGATCTGGAGACACTACCTTCTGGGGGCCAAAGTATTGATCTATACTGATCATAAGAGTCTTAAGTATATCTTCACACAGAAAGAATTAAACATGAGGCAAAGGAGGTGGCTAGAATTGATGGCCGACTATGACATAGACTTACAGTACCATCCTGGTAAGGACAACACAGTCCCAGATGCATTAAGCAGGAGACCAGAGAACAAAGTATTATTACAACTTACTCAATAGAAGGAATTGCTTTGGGAAATCATAAAGTTGGACTTAATGCTAATATAAGGAACTGAAGAGTCAGGTCAATTAATGACCTTCCAGATTCAACCAACCCTGATAAGTGAAAATAAGGAAGCCCAAAAGGGAGACGCCAGATTATAGAAATTCAGGGCTCAAGTAGAAGCTAGATTAAGGACAGATATCTGTACTCATTCAGATGGTGCACTTTATTTTGGTAACAGAATCTGTGTACCACAAGGGGAAGTCCGGCAGAAAGTTTTGGCAGAGGCACACAGTTCGGCTTATTCCATACACCCAGGAGGAAATAAAATGTATCAACACTTGAAGCAGAAGTTTTGGTGGAATGACATGAAGAGGGAGATAGCCCAGTATGTGGCAAAATGCTTGTTTGTCAGCAAATAAAGGTAGAACATCAGAGAACAGCTGGACTTCTACAACCATTACCGATACCCGAATGAAAGTGGGAACATATCATCATGGATTTTGTCACAGCTCTACCCCGCAGTCCTAAGGGTAACAATGCAGTATGGGTAATCGTTGATCGCCTCACAAAAGCAGCTCACTTTCTACCTTTCAGAGTAGGTCAATCAACAGAAGTTCTTGCAGATAAATATATAAAAGAAATTGTTCGTCTGCATGGAGTTCTAGTTAGCATCGTGTCTGATAGAGACAAGAGATTCCGATCACATTTCTGGGAAAGTCTCTAAGAAAATTTAGGAACTCGTCTGAAATTCAGTACCTCATATCATCCCCAGACAGATGGACAATCTAAACGAACTATCTAAATCTTTGAAGACATGTTACGAGCCTGCATGGTAGAATTTAAAGGGTCATGGGAAGACTATATTCATCTGGTAAAATTCTCTTATAAAAACAACTATCAGGCCAGTATCAAAATGGCTCCATTTGAAGTATTATATGATAGAAAATGCAGGTCGCCAATATGTTGGGATGAAGTCGGCGAAAGAAGACTTATGGGACCAGATATTCTAGTTCAGACAACAGATAAAGTCAAAATTATCAGAGATCATCTCCAGGCAACACAGAGCCGACAGAAGAGTTGAGCAGACACTAATAGAAGACCGTTGGAATTCAGAATAGGTGATCATGTATTTTTAAGGATATCACCAATCAAAGGGATAATCCAATTCCGTACTCGCGGAAAACTTAGTCCAAGATACATCGGCCCATTCGAAAGTTTGGATCGTGTGGGAGATGTGGCTTACCGATTGGCATTACCACCATCTTTAGAAGGAGTACATAATGTATTCTATATATCACAGTTGAGGAAGTATGTCAAGGATGAGAGTCACATTCTAGATCACTCAGAAATAGAACTACAACCAGATTTATCCTACAAGGAGCAGTCGATGGCCATTCTAGACATAAGTGTCAAACATTGAAAAATCGGGCAATACCATTGGTACTGGTTTCATGGAATAGGCATGCCCCAGGAGAAGCTACGTGGGAGCGAGAGGATATTATTCGTGAACGTTACTCCCAACTCTTTACATCTTAGTTGGTAAAATTCCTTACCCCTATTCTTTTCTGCCTTCACATCCCCATTATCGAAATTTTGAGGACGAAATTTTTGATAAGGTGGATGGATTGTAACACCCCATCCTCAGAATACATACACAGCTATGTGTCCTGATTTTTGGAGCGTATTTTCTTATTTTCTGTTATTTAAATTCTTACTCATATAGCAGTATGGCATGAGTTGACCTTTTTGGTATTCAGATTTGATTGATTTCAGTTTCAAATATTATTTTTTAATATTCTAGATTTTTCATGATTTTCTGAAATTTTTCTGAATTAAATTGTAAATCTTCAAAAACCGGTGTCGACCAGTGTCACTGACCGACTCTCGGATTTTTAATTCACAAATAGAGTTGAAAATCTAAAAACAGCTTTCACATTATTTATTAAAATTATATTTTCTATCTAAATGAAGTTTTCGAGAATTTTTAGAATTTATCAAAAATCCGGCCAACCCGGTGTAGACACAGTCCACAGTGGACTCCAAATTTTTATTTTGAAAATGGGTCTAAATTTTTGAAAACTGATTTCATTAAAAATCTTAAAATAATATTTATTATTTTGAGAATTTTGGAAAACTTTTCAAGATACTTCATTTTTCGGGCTTTTCCTGAGTTTCCGGTGTTTTCCCAGATACCGAAATTCTATCTGGATATTTTACTTTTTCTCTCTCCTTTCCTGACACGAGACTCACCAAATCTGGGTTCAATATTTAATGCGAAGACTCTCTCCATCCCGTATTTAATGTTATGTCCTTCAAAAGAAATCAACTTTGATTTAGTCACCATGCCTTTTTGTCTTTTCTATTAACGCGATTCTCGCGTTTTTATCTGAGACACGGCTCTAATCTCTGCGTCTGGCTCAAAATTGGCCAGACGCGAGTGTGGGTTGAAGGGGACGCATTCATCATTTTAGTGGAGACGCAAGTCCCATTCAATGTAAGACAAGGCAATGACACACTTGTAATATCCCATCTCCCTTTATATTTATACATCCCATCTTCTCTCTCTTTCATTTTCTCTTCTTCTCCTTCATTTACAGCCAACCAAAAGCCATCAACAGCAAAGGCAGCCATGCCTCTCCCTTGGCCGGCCACCCTTTTTTACCTTCCATCTCCACCCACTTCTCTACCAACTCCTCCAATTCCTCTTCCATATCCTCCTCCATTCTAACAACAACAACACCATCTCCACCATGTTGTTCTTCCTCTTTTTCCACTAAGAAACCCACTTCCTCCATTAACTTCTTCACCATTTCCACCCCTATCTAGACCACCTTGATCACCAACAAACATACCATCTTCTTCTCCTCGTCGTACTCTTTCCAACAAGGTCTAGCTTCGTTCTCCGAAAGGCCATTTTCAAAACTTCATTTTTCATTTGAACTACACTTGCACCATCAACTACCTTCTCTTTTGGGTTTTGGCCACCTTCTCCAGCCAACTCCGGTGACCACCGGCCAAGCCGCGGTCGGCCTACCTCCCCCTTCTCTTCTTTCTTTCTTTCCTTTGCTTTTCTTTCTTTCCTTCCTTCTTTCCTTTCCTTCCTTTTTTTTTCTTTTCTTTTCTGATTTTTTCCCTAAACCTGCGTCTCTCCCTCTCCCATCACTGTGTCTATATCCCCCCTTTCCTGCTTCTCTCTCATTTCCCTGTCTCTCTCTTTCTCTCATGTTTTAAAACGC
Source organism: Agave tequilana (assembly GCA_038442645.1). Lineage (NCBI taxonomy): Eukaryota > Viridiplantae > Streptophyta > Magnoliopsida > Asparagales > Asparagaceae > Agave > Agave tequilana. Next base: position 80,444 of record JAVJIF010010384.1, on the reverse strand, counting down.
GGAGCTTACTCCCACGTCCAAGCACCTCTTTAACGCGATCTTCGCGTTCATGTATTAACGCGACGCGGAGCATGTGCTCGTGTCTGCGTTCTTCCTGTATTATAAAACGTGGGTCTCAGATCACGCGTTTGTGACATCAACGCGGCGCAACCCCCGCGTCTGCGACCCCTGCGCCTTCATTCTTTCTTTTCTGATTCATCCCTTCTCCTCCTCTTTTTTTTTATATATAATATTGTTATTGAACGCGTTGGTTACCTAGACTCCAGAGCTTGGTGTTTTCCATTATGTTCGCAAAGGGGAAAACTTACAAAAAAGAGTTTGAGGAGCTAAATTACAAGTATTCTTAAAAAGATTACAAGTAGATCTCCTCAAAGATTCTGGAGAAGTGTGCCGATAGGAGTCTGGTCAGCGCGTGACCACTTTGTCCCTTTGACAATGCGAGCGATGAGATTCCCTTCTCGCCTGGTTCAGGGAATCAGAGAACAGAGGGTTGGTAGAACCGTCTTGCTGCTTCTCAAAATCGCCTTCAATAAGGAATTCCTTCTCGCCTGGTTCCGGAGATTCCTTGAGAAGAACGACGATGTTAGGGTATCAACACCCTGAATAGAGAAAGCAATTCTCTAAAAGGTCTCTGAATTCGAGAGCGCATGGTGCGTCGTGAAGAAGTCTCTGCTTGTGGAGTCCTCTTTTTGTCTTCGATCGATCGATCCCCTCTCCTTGTACCCCTGATGGGCTATTTATAGGAAGAGCAAAGGGTATAACCGTCCCTTGAAGATATGGAAACAGATTGAATCAAATCTGTTTAAATCTGGAAAGTAGCCTTGCTGTGAGGCTAAGATCAGCTTCTGCGAAGCTAGAATTTGGCAGATCGATGGACCTTCTCGATCTGTTTTGATCCTTTCCATATCGTTGAAGGATTTCCCCTGATCTTGTAACACCCCGCTCCCGGAATACGCACTTAGTTGCGTATTCAGATTTTTCGATCGTATTTTTTGATTTACTTCCTGTATTTGTTTTGTATTATGAATTATTCATATGAACGTTTGTCTTGGATTTGGATTCGTGGACTCGGAGTCAGCCCTAGTCTGAACCGAGGGCCCGATCCTAGAGTATTGCTCGATTTGGACATTCCGGTATTCCGATTTGACCGATTTCAGTTTTAAACATCGTTTTCCAATATTCTAGATTTTCTATGATTTTCTGGAATTTTCCTCAATTAAGTTGGGAATCTTCAAAACCGGTGTCGATCAGTGCCGCTGACCGATTCCCGGATTTTTAATTTACAAACGGATTGGAATTACAAGAATTGTCTTTAGACATTATTTCTTAAAATCACATTTCTTATCTAAATACCTTTTTCTGAGGATTTTATGAATTTATGAAAATTCCACCGGATTCGGTATCGGCCAGTATCGCTGGTTGATTCCAGGATTTTTAGTTTACGATCGGAGTTGAATTTCTGAATTCCGCTTTCACCTTACTTCTTAAAATCATATTTTCTACTTTAATACATTTTCTGGGATTTTTCGGAATTTATCAAAATCCGGCCGACTCGGTGTAAACCGTATCGGCGGCTGACTTTCGGATTTTTAATTTGAAAATGGGATTTTATTTTGGAAAACCGATTTCGTATTATTCCTCAAGATGACGTTTTCTACCTCTGGGTATTTTTGGGGATTTTTCTGGAACAGTCGATATTTCGCGGCCATATTATAATATTATTATTTTATCTTTTCTTTCTTTCTTTCTTTCTTTCCTTTTCTTTTTCCCTCCAACCGATCCAGCCATCTCCCCCACGTGGGAGACACCCCCTCATTTAATTCCCTCTCCCATCCATCCCATCTCCATCACTTCCTTTTTCCTTTTTCTTTTTCTTTTCTTTTTCCTTTCTTTTTCCTTCTTTTCTTCTTCCCCTCTTCTCATTTCTTTTCTTCCTCTTCTCCTCCAAGAGAGGACCAGCACCCAACCACCACCACCATCGCCGGCGCCTCCGGCCACCACGACGCCGGCGAGAGACCCCCCAAAATCCGGCCACCTCCTTTCCCTTTCCTTTACTTTTCCTTTCTTTCTTTTTCTTTTCTTCCATTTTCCCTTCCTTCCTCCCACTGATCCGGCCGCGGCGACCCCATCTCCGCCGCCGGCCTCTCCTCCTCCGGCGCCCCGGCGTGGGCAGACCGCCGCCGGCGCGAGGCCGGCGGTCTGGGCGCGGCCGGGGGGCCTCGCTCCCCCCTGTGCGCTGCTGTGGAGGGGGCAAGGCCCCCTCCTACTTCTTCTCCCTGGGGTGGCCGGCGCCACCCCAGTCTGGCGCCGCCGGCGCTGTGCCGGCGGCCGTGGGCGGCCAGGGGGCCCGCCTGGGCCCCCTGTGCGTGGCTGAAGGGGGGCACAGCCCCCCTTCTCTTTCTCTGTTGGAGGGGGGCAACAGCCCCCCTCCTTTGCTCTGTTGAGGGGGCAGCGGCCCCCTCTTTCTGCCGGCGGCCGGCGCCGCCCGGCGCCGCCGCCTGGCCGGCGGCCAGGCCGAGCGTCCCCAATGGGGGGGCGCTGTGTGCGGGAGCCAGGGGGCAACAGCCCCCCTTCTCTCTCCTTTCTCTCTCCCTGGATCTGAATCCCTTCTCTCTCTCTCCTGTTGATTGCCTCTCTCTCTCTCCTGGATCTCTCTCTCTCTCTCTCCTATTTCCTTTCTCTCTCTCTCTCTCTCCTGCCTTCATCTCTCTCTCTCTCTTGGACTCTCTCACTCTCTCTCCTGAGTCTCTCTCTCTCTTCCTGGTTCCTCTTCCTGTTCGTCTTCTCCATTTGGAAAATGACTCTTTCAGGGCCGGCCACTCCTTTTGGATTGGGGCCGTGCTCTTCTTCGTCGGCAAGACTCAAGGGCCGGCCACTCCTTTTGGATTGGGGCCGAGCTCTTCTTCGTCGGTGACATCTCCGATGATTATTCCGGTAATCGTTTACGATTATTCCGGTAATCTGTAACTGTGATGCTTACAACGACAACACTTCCATCTTCATCATCATCCCCTCTACTAATTACCATCACCATCTTCACTTCCACCAATTACTGGTTTGGATTTGGAGTTGGGCCATCTCTGTGTCTCACCCTTTCCCTGTCTCCCTCTCTTTTCCATCTGTTGCTGGTTAGACGCGGAGTTTACCTCCTGCGTCTAGGCCATTCCATAACGCGGCCTTCGCGTTATTGTATCGGCACGACGCGAAGCTAAGTGCCCGCGTCTGTGTTCTATCCTTGTTGGCGTGACGCGGAGTTCAGACTCGCGTCTGCGTTCCTCTCCTGTTAACACGACGCGGAGATAATACCCGCGTCTGTGTTTTCCTCGTTCTAACGCGACGCGGACCAACGACCGCGTCTGCGTTCTCCTCGTGGCCTGATTTAAACGCGGGTCTCGAACCCCGCGTTTGTGGCACCTTCGCGACGCGATCCCCGCGTCTGTGATTTCCGCGTCTGTTATTCTTGCGACGCGAACCCCGCGTCTGCTATTCCTGCGTTTGTGACTCCCGCGTCTGTGACCCCGCGTCTCTCTCTCGGAAGCCCGCGTCTCCCTGTGTCTCTTTCTCTCTCTAGGTTTCTCCCTCTTTCTCTCTCTAACTCTTTCTCTCTCCTCTTCACTTTCTCTCTCCTCATAATTATATATTATTTTATGGCGCGTGCGCGAGTTCCATGAATTCCAGACTTTTCGGCTTTCCGGTGATTTAGGCGAGTGTCCTCGCTCTCGCCTCCATTTGGGTTTCCCCGCTTCGTCGGGTCGACATGTATTTTATTCCATGTTTCTATGTACTTTGTATTGGGCTGAGTCCCTGTATTTGTGTATGGCCGAGTGCCAATATCTGGACATGTATTGCTCTGTGACGAATGCTTGTACTAGGGTAGTTTCCTTCTTGTACATATACCATGCCTGTGATGTATTGTACTGCCTTATACCATACTTGGCTTCCGGACCCTTCAGCCTCCGGTCACTCACTATCTCGAAAGGGAGGTGATTGGGACCGGCAGGTCTCTCAGTTCAGCCTCCGGTCCCTCACTGTCTCGAAAGAGGCGTGATTGGGATCGTCAGGTTTCTCAGCTCCGCCTGGTGAGCATGCTTGGTGCTCAGTGCTTTATTCACTAAATTCGTTTAGGCGAGTTGCTGCCGGATTTTCTACTCGTATCTTGATCCGAGTATCCCGGTAACCTCGCAGAGCGCATTAGTGTCTAAACTCTGTTCGCTGCCTATGCCTCCAGCTTGTTCAGCTCCGTCTGGTTATCATGATCAGCGTTCAGCACTTTACCACTAGATTCGTCTAGGCGAGTTGCTGCCGGATTTACCGCTCGTACTTCAGCCGAGTCGTCCCGGTAACCTCGCCAGACGCTCCAGTGTTAAACACTGTTTGCTGTCTGTACTTCCAGCTTGCTCAGCTCCGCTTGGTTGTGCTCAGCTACTATTCTACCACCGTGCCATTTCTTCATACCTGTCATTTATGCATGTTACTATTTAACACATGTATATCACCTGCCAACTGATTGTTATCACCTAACATCGGACATGCTACTACTTGGCAAGACCCCTTGTTATGACATGACTTGCCACTGGACTCATATCAATCTCTTGATATGACTGGTTACCTGTCTAATATCTCCATCTTGTCATGCTATCATTTGACACCCGGCATGACACACTTGACTCTCATGATTATCACGATACGGGAATGATGACCTGACATCTTGATAGTACAAACTGTACTCCTGATACATGTGATATATTATAATACGAACCAGTACTCCTGTGATACCTGTATTCCTGACTTGTTCTTCCTCATTCCCGGAATCTGATAATCATCCAATAATTCATAAAAGGAACAACTTGCATCGGGTCGGGGGAAACATGCGGCTATCAATATGTGTTCGTGTTTACAGTGGTATTAGGCATGTTGTGCAACTAAAACTTCCGGTCTGACCTGTGGCCTCCAGGCGACCGAGGGAGTGCTGGCTCCCTCCTTCCTGGTACCATCATGATAAGGGCATACATAAGTCCCTCCTGTTTGCCTTGCGGCGGGTTCCGTCACCAAGCAACGGAACAATCCTGGGCCGTGGTCCCGGGTATGTACGGGACCCACTGTAAACATAGTTCGTTGATACCCCCGCTGGTTTCCAATAACAATCTTGCTTTACTCGGATATGGATCTATGTGTGCTGGGACGTTAGTTCACATAGCTAGATATCAGGGTAAGACGAGTAATAATAAGTGTCAAGATAATAACCGGCTCTTTAAGTTGTAAGTAGAGGTATGTGGAATGGGACACATACTGAAGCCTGCAGCTTAAACGGCTATGAATCTGTGATATGCCTTACCATATTTGCTTGTCCTGGTTTTACTTCAGATTTTCGGTTTTATGAGTATTATCGTATAACTGCTCATGCCCTGCTCTATTCCTTGTATCCACTTGCCTCCTGTTCATTATCTTATCATGCCCTGAGTACAGTCGGGTTGTATGTGCTTAGATTATGGTGACATGAGATAAAGGTATATAGATGAGGGTTTCCTTGTTTGGATTATTCCTTCGACGTACTAGTCTTATGGAGCCGTGATCTGAAACCATACAATCAGATTTGCTCGTCCTCGGCTTTATTTGGTTTTATCGCTATACATGTACTTACCTTTGCTCGCCACTTGGCTTTTGCTTCACCACTCGCCTGGGGAGTTTCATCTGACTCCCCTGGATCCTCATGTCCAGGTCATGGAGCTTGGAGCGTGCGGATTCTTCCAGTTGCTGATCAGAGTGGCGCAGCTGAAGCGTGGATCCCCAGCAGACCAATTGGAGCTCCATCCTTCCAGGCCCCCTGTGTGCCTCTCGAGTTTTCCTTTTGTAAACTCGTGAGTGCCTTTTATACTGTTCACTCTTGTACACCTCTTTGTATTCTCGCAATTGCGCATGTCAGTGATGTAATATTCATGTAATATTGGATCACCTCTGGTGATAACTTTGTAATTGTACTCATATGTTGGAATGTATAATGCACCACTTGCTTCCGCACTCTGATTCTTGCCTGTACTGATGCTTAGCGTATATACGTGAAGGTACTTCTGACTTGCGTATATACGTTGCAGTAATGTCTCCGTATCCGCCAGGATCGGGGCGTTACAGGTTGGTATCAGAGCTTAGGCTCTCACCTCCTCAGTACGTCCAGACGGCAAATTAATGGTAAAGAAATTTGCAACTGGAATGCATGAGTCCTGGTTTTACATTCCAACTACAAGTACAGAGTTATCTATTTTTCTTGATCATCTTTCCTTTGATTCCTAATCTTTTCCATCCTTCCCCTGTTTTGGTTTTTCGAAGCCTTTATACCAACTTAAGATATGGATATACTAGAGAGGTAGTGGCTGGTTCTGGATGAAGCTATGAGATGATCTCTTCGGCCAACTCTATGAAGCTCGGTATTCTCAAGATTGATCTCGAACGGGTTATCTTTCAGAAGTCAGTAGTCGGGATTCTCTACGGATATTCTACATTCTCTGCTATATCTTTCAGAGTGATCGATGCCTGGTATTCGGAATTCTCAATTATCGGTCTTCCTTATTATGCTCAGGACTATCAGGGGTTTTCTTTATCTTCAGTATTCTGGCTTATTCTCAGAGCAACAATAAGTATACAGTACAGCGGGAATTCTATTGCAAAGCTGTGTTATCAGTCAGTATTATTTGGCATCGTTCAGAGATTTATACAGCCGGAAGTGCAGAGGATGTCTATATTCTGATTGTTGTTCAGTCAACTTGAGAGCCCTACCTATAGTGTGTCATATCTTAATTGGTATAATTCCACCCTTGTCCCCTTTGTGTTCATTTTACCCCTTATCGAAATTGCGAGGACGCAATTTTTGTAAGGTGGATGGAATGTAACACCCCGCTCCCGGAATACGTACTTAGTTGCGTATTCAGATTTTTCGATCGTATTTTTTGATTTACTTCCTGTATTTGTTTTGTATTATGAATTATTCATATGAACGTTTTGTCTTGGATTTGGATTCGTGGACTCGGAGTCAGCCCTAGTCTGAACCGAGGGCCCGATCCTAGAGTATTGCTCGATTTGGACATTCCGGTATTCCGATTTGACCGATTTCAGTTTTAAACATCGTTTTCCAATATTCTAGATTTTCTTTGATTTTCTGAAATTTTCCTCAATTAAGTTGGGAATCTTCAAAACCGGTGTCGATCAGTGCGCTAACCGATTCCCGGATTTTTAATTTACAAACGGATTGGAATTACAAGAATTGTCTTTAGACATTATTTCTTAAAATCACATTTCTTATCTAAATACCTTTTTCTGAGGATTTTATGAATTTATGAAAATTCCACCGGATTCGGTATCGGCCAGTATCGCTGGTTGATTCCAGGATTTTTAGTTTACGATCGGAGTTGAATTTCTGAATTCCGCTTTCACCTTACTTCTTAAAATCATATTTTCTACTTTAATACATTTCTGGGATTTTTCGGAATTTATCAAAATCCCCGACTCGGTGTAAACCGGTATCGGCGGCTGACTTTCGGATTTTTAATTTGAAAATGGGATTTTATTTGGAAAACCGATTTCGTATTATTCCTCAGGATGACGTTTTCTACCTCTGGGTATTTTTGGGGATTTTTCTGGAACAGTCGATATTTCGCGGCCATATTATAATATTATTATTTTATCTTTTCTTTCTTTCTTTCTTTCTTTCCTTTTCTTTTTCCCTCCAACCGATCCAGCCATCTCCCCCACGTGGGAGACACCCCCTCATTTAATTCCCTCTCCCATCCATCCCATCTCCATCACTTCCTTTTTCCTTTTTCTTTTTCTTTTCTTTTTCCTTTCTTTTCCTTCTTTTCTTCTTCCCCTCTTCTCATTTCTTTTCTTCCTCTTCTCCTCCAAGAGAGGACCAGCACCCAACCACCACCACCATCGCTGGCGCCTCCGGCCACCACGACGCCGGCGAGAGACCCCCCAAAATCCGGCCACCTCCTTTCCCTTTCCTTTACTTTTCCTTTCTTTCTTTTTCTTTTCTTCCATTTTCCCTTCCTTCCTCCCACTAATCCGGCCGCGGCGACCCCATCTCCGCCGCCGGCCTCTCCTCCTCCGGCGCCCCGGCGTGGGCAGACCGCCGCCGGCGCGAGGCCGGCGGCCTGGGCGCGGCCGGGGGGCCTCGCGCCCCCCTGTGCGCTGCTGTGGAGGGGGCAAGGCCCCCTCCTCCTTCTTCTCCCTGGGGTGGCCGGCGCCACCCCAGTCTGGCGCCGCCGGCACTGTGCCGGCGGCCGTGGGCGGCCAGGGGGCCCGCCTGGGCCCCCTGTGCGTGCTGAAGGGGGGCACAGCCCACCTTCTCTTTCTCTGTTGGAGGGGGGCAACAGCCCCCTTCCTTTGCTCTGTTGAGGGGGCAGCGGCCCCCTCTTTCCTGCCGGCGGCCGCGCCGCCCGGCGCCGCCGCCTGGCCGGCGGCCAGGCCGAGCGCCCCAAATGGGGGGCGCGCTGTGTGCGGGAGCCAGGGGCAACAGCCCCCCTTCTCTCTCCTTTCTCTCTCCCTGGATCTGAATCCCTTCTCTCTCTCTCCTGTTGATTGCCTCTCTCTCTCTCTCCTGGATCTCTCTCTCTCTCTCTCCTATTTCCTTTCTCTCTCTCTCTCTCTCTCCTGCCTTCATCTCTCTCTCTCTTGGACTCTCTCACTCTCTCTCCTGAGTCTCTCTCTCTCTTCCTGGTTCCTCTTCCTGTTCGTCTTCTCCATTTGGAAAATGACTCTTTCAGGCCGGCCACTCCTTTTGGATTGGGGCCGTGCTCTTCTTCGTCGGCAAGACTCAAGGGCCGGCCACTCCTTTTGGATTGGGGCCGAGCTCTTCTTCGTCGGTGACATCTCCGATGATTATTCCGGTAATCGTTTACGATTATTCCGGTAATCTGTAACGGTGATGCTTACAACGACAACACTTCCATCTTCATCATCATCCCCTCTACTAATTACCATCACCATCTTCACTTCCACCAATTACTGGTTTGGATTTGGAGTTGGGCCATCTCTGTGTCTCACCCTTTCCCTGTCTCCCTCTCTTTTCCATCTGTTGCTGGTTAGACGCGGAGTTTACCTCCTGCGTCTAGGCCATTCCATAACGCGGCCTTCGCGTTATTGTATCGGCACGACGCGAAGCTAAGTGCCCGCGTCTGTGTTCTATCCTTGTTGGCGTGACGCGGAGTTCAGACTCGCGTCTGCGTTCCTCTCCTGTTAACACGACGCGGAGATAATACCCGCGTCTGTGTTTTCCTCGTTCTAACGCGACGCGGACCAACGACCGCGTCTGCGTTCTCCTCGTGGCCTGATTTAAACGCGGGTCTCGAACCCCGCGTTTGTGGCACCTTCGCGACGCGATCCCCGCGTCTGTGATTTCCGCGTCTGTTATTCTTGCGACGCGAACCCCGCGTCTGCTATTCCCGCGTTTGTGACTCCCGCGTCTGTGACCCCGCGTCTCTCTCTCGGAAGCCCGCGTCTCCCTGTGTCTCTTTCTCTCTCTAGGTTTCTCCCTCTTTCTCTCTCTAACTCTTTCTCTCTCCTCTTCACTTTCTCTCTCCTCATAATTATATATTATTTTATGGCGCGTGCGCGAGTTCCATGGATTCCAGACTTTTCAGCTTTCCGGTGATTTAGGCGAGTGTCCTCGCTCTCGCCTCCATTTGGGTTTCCCCGCTTCGTCGGGTCGACATGTATTTTATTCATGTTTCTATGTACTTTGTATTGGGCTGAGTCCCTGTATTTGTGTATGGCCGAGTGCCAATATCTGGACATGTATTGCTCTGTGACGAATGCTTGTACTAGGGTAGTTTCCTTCTTGTACATATACCATGCCTGTGATGTATTGTACTGCCTTATACCATACTTGGCTTCCGGACCCTTCAGCCTCCGGTCACTCACTATCTCGAAAGGGAGGTGATTGGGACCGGCAGGTCTCTCAGTTCAGCCTCCGGTCCCTCACTGTCTCGAAAGAGGCGTGATTGGGATCGTCAGGTTTCTCAGCTCCGCCTGGTGAGCATGCTTGGTGCTCAGTGCTTTATTCACTAAATTCGTTTAGGCGAGTTGCTGCCGGATTTTCTACTCGTATCTTGATCCGAGTATCCCGGTAACCTCGCAGAGCGCATTAGTGTCTAAACTCTGTTCGCTGCCTATGCTTCCAGCTTGTTCAGCTCCGTCTGGTTATCATGATCAGCGTTCAGCACTTTACCACTAGATTCGTCTAGGCGAGTTGCTGCCGGATTTACCGCTCGTACTTCAGCCGAGTCGTCCCGGTAACCTCGCCAGACGCTCCAGTGTTAACACTGTTTGCTGTCTGTACTTCCAGCTTGCTCAGCTCCGCTTGGTTGTGCTCAGCTACTATTCTACCACCGTGCCATTTCTTCATACCTGTCATTTATGCATGTTACTATTTAACACATGTATATCACCTGCCAACTGATTGTTATCACCTAACATCGGACATGCTACTACTTGGCAAGACCCCTTGTTATGACATGACTTGCCACCAGACTCATATCAATCTCTTGATATGACTGGTTACCTGTCTAATATCTCCATCTTGTCATGCTATCATTTGACACCCGGCATGACACACTTGACTCTCATGATTATCACGATAACGGGAATGATGACCTGACATCTTGATAGTACAAACTGTACTCCTGATACATGTGATATATTATAGTACGAACCAGTACTCCTGTGATACCTGTATTCCTGACTTGTTCTTCCTCATTCCCGGAATCTGATAATCATCCAATAATTCATAAAAGGAACAACTTGCATCGGGTCGGGGGAAACATGCGGCTATCAATATGTGTTCGTGTTTACAGTGGTATTAGGCATGTTGTGCAACTAAAACTTCCGGTCTGACCTGTGGGCCTCCAGGCGACTGAGAGGAGTGCTGGCTCCCTCCTTCCTGGTACCATCATGATAAGGGCATACATAATCCCTCCTGTTTGCCTTGCGGCGGGTTCCGTCACCAAGCAACGGAACAATCCTGGGCCCGTGGTCCCGGGTATGTACGGGACCCCCTGTAAACATAGTTCGTTGATACCCCCCTGGTTTCCAATAACAATCTTGCTTTACTCGGATATGGATCTATGTGTGCTGGGACGCTAGTTCACATAGCTAGATATCAGGGTAAGACGAGTAATAATAAGTGTCAAGATAATAACCGGCTCTTTAAGTTGTAAGTAGAGGTATGTGGAATGGGACACATACTGAAGCCTGCAGCTTAAACGGCTATGAATCTGTGATATGCCTTACCATATTTGCTTGTCCTGGTTTTACTTCGGATTTTCGGCTTTATGAGTATTATCGTATTAACTGCTCATGCCTGCTCTATTCCTTGTATCCACTTGCCTCCTGTTCATTATCTATCATGCCCTGAGTACAGTCGGGTTGTATGTGCTTAGATTATGGTGACATGAGATAAAGGTATATAGATGAGGGTTTCCTTGTTTGGATTATTCCTTCGACGTACTAGTCTTTATGGAGCCGTGATCTGAAACCATACAATCAGATTGCTCGTCCTCAGCTTTATTTGGTTTTATCGCTATACATGTACTTACCTTTGCTCGCCACTTGGCTTTTGCTTCACCACTCGCCTGGGGAGTTTCATCTGACTCCCCTGGATCCTCATGTCCAGGTCATGGAGCTTGGAGCGTGCGGATTCTTCCAGTTGCTGATCAGAGTGGCGCAGCTGAAGCGTGGATCCCCAGCAGACCAATTGGAGCTCCATCCTTCCAGGCCCCCTGTGTGCCTCTCGAGTTTTCCTTTTGTAAACTCGTGAGTGCCTTTTATACTGTTCACTCTTGTACACCTCTTTGTATTCTCGCATTGCGCATGTCAGTGATGTAATATTCATGTAATATTGGATCACCTCTGGTGATAACTTTGTATTGTACTCATATGTTGGAATGTATAATGCACCACTTGCTTCGCACTCTGATTCTTGCCTGTACTGATGCTTAGCGTATATACGTGAAGGTACTTCTGACTTGCGTATATACGTTGCAGTAATGTCTCCGTATCCGCCAGGATCGGGGCGTTACAGATCTTCTTACTCGTTTTAGAAGAGTCAAGAGATTGTGGCAATCAACTGCCAAATTTGACCTCTGATTTATCTTAATTGGATTTAATCTGATTGGATCCGATCTCATCCGGAGATTTGATTGGTCAAAGGTTGGCCATAGCAGACAATAGCGGAGCTATCTGTATTGAGCTCGTAGCGGAGCTAGAGATGGTTTCTGGCGAAGTCCGAAAGAAACCCTTTGGCGGAGCTGGAAGTCCTCTGTGGCGAAGTTTGCGAGTCAGCTTCTTGGCGAGGCTTTGAATGGCTTCAAGGCGAAGTCAGGTGATAGTAGCCTCTCAAACGAGGCTATCCCTTTGGGCTCATGTAATGCTAAGTGTTAGCACCTTAGACCTGCTGAGGTCTGTTTAGAAACAATCCAGTTCACTGTCTGCTTGCTGGATCAGTGGAGTCCAAGTTGCTTCCTTGTCCCTCGGAGATGGGTGAGAACTGGTCTTCAGCTCGTCTGTCACTTGTCTTTTGTAAATATCAACAAGTTTAGACATTGTTCGGACCAATGAAGATCTTGTCTTTTTTAAGTGTCAACAAGACCCCCTTCAAGTTTTCGAAAGTCTGCAATGGCTCAGACTTCGAAATACTTTGAACTGCTTTGATCGGTGGAGAATGAACGTCGCCATGATGGTTGAGTCAGCTTCGCTTTGAATCCTGCTTTGGGATGTTTGCCGAAGAATTGCACAGGTTCGTGCCTCTGAATAGCTTCGCGTGCGGGTAGCCCCGCTTCTGGGCTTCCGAAGATATGTTCGCTTGGGAGCGTATGTCGCTTTCCCGAGATCAACCGCCGTGGGTCGATTTTTCAAGGAAGATTTTCTCCTTCTCTTGCGCTGACCGGGGAAGATATTCTCCGATTTGCACATTTCCAAGGGAGGATATTCCCTTTCTTCAAGGCGCCATAAGTGCCTTTTATGAGGGAGACGTTTTCTCCCTTTGCATGGTTTCAAGGGAAGCCGTCCCTGTTCTCAAGGCGCAATAAATGCCTTAAATGCGCTCGTGCTTCCACGCTTGAGGCGGCAGCGCTCAGGCCATGGGGCCTATAAATAGGACACTTGAAGTCCTCTGAAGAGAAGTGATTTGCTCTTCTCTTCTTCTCTTGGTTGAGAAAGAGATACTCAGATCTCTGAATTAGTGGGAATGCCCATTCTGGTCATTACCCGGCCAAGGACCGGTAAGTCTTGATCGTTCAACGACTTCACCGATTTTAGGGAATTCATCTCCCTTGATTCATCTTTAGCAGCTGCTTCAGGGATTAGCTTCCCTTGTTCTCTATTTAACTGATCTACAGAGAAGGATTTTGGCATAGCTTCCAGTGAAGCTATCATCTTGTCATGATCAGAAAAAGATCACTGCATGTTAAGTCCGCTGCACAGGCAGAACTTGGGACTTGGTATCTTTAAGGTTGAGCCAGTCTTGCCATATAGGTGAAGCTAAGACTGTGTCCCATAGGATCAGTCTGGCTTAGCCATATAGGCGAGGCTAGGACTTGGCGTTTGCTGAGCTAGCCCATCATCACTGTGCAAGCGAGGCTTACCCTCTGCTTTACTGAAACTGGATCGCTTCGACCTAAAGATTTAGCTTAATTCTTTTGTAGCCTCTCCTGTGCTTAGTTGCTAATCTGTTTTGATTTGCCTTGCAGTGGGCTATGTTCACCAATCTTGTGACTTGATGAAGGAACCATAAAATTGCCTTATGCTTTCCCGGTTGAAGCTTACTTTTAAGCAAGAGGAACAATTTGGGGCAGCGGGTGCGTGTCCCAGAGGCTATTGGCAGCCTCTTATACGAGATGATTCGTTCTGAGGTGAGGCTGGTAGCCGCTTATCCGGAGATGATCCGCTTCGGGGTAGTGGGCGTCACCTGTGAGATCACTGGCTCATTGCCAACTTTCAACTTTGGTGGCCTTTGTCGGGGACGATCCACTTCGGGAGAGCAGGCATCACACCTGTCGGACCACTGACATCACTGCCAATTCCCATTATAGGTGGTCTGACGTGTTGGCGGCGATAAGTTTTATTGCCAGGCTTCAACAAAGATGACCTCGCTTTCTAGTGGCAAAATCTGCCATTTTTTGTGGAGAATTATGGCCGTGTCTCCGTGACACAACTGGTTACATCCTTGTGCAGGAGGAAAGCCTTTCGTGTCTAGCCGGTTTGACTTAGAAGCAGATAAAACCGCTTGTATGCCTTTTGCGCAAATGACCCTGTCGAGCCACTGAATGTGTTGTATGAAACACAACTTTGATGTAATATCAATGTACCCTTCCTTTTAAATCAATGAAAGTTCATCTTCTGATCCTCTGATTTTTGCTTACTTTCATTGAAAGTTTGGCCATAGCGGGGCTAAACTGTATGCGGAGTTAAGGGCATAGTCCCTTCTTTGAATGAACTTCGCGAAACTGGTATGTCTGCGAACAGCGCCTTTTTAAGGGGCTAAGATAAGCCTTTCGGCGAAGTCCCTGAAGGATTGCGCGAAGCCCGCATTTTAATTCAGGGCGAAGTAACCCTTAGTGGGATCGAAGAAGCGCTTCTCGGGGAGGCGCTTCGGGTGGCGTTTCGAATTAATTCGAAACGGCGGCGTATGCCCTTTTCGAGGCCTCGTTTCAGGCGCTGATTGGCCTATAAAAGCCCGATCGGGCTGAACAGGAAAGATCTCCTTTTTCAGAGAAATTTCTTGACTTTCCCTCTCCCTCTTTCTTCTTCGTTCAGAGAACTTTGAGAACTCTTGCAGCTCTTCAATGGCACCCAAATACGAGCGGGGAAAGAAGTGGCGACTTCTGCAACGGAGGGTCCTCCTCCTCTGGTCATCGAGCGACCAATCGCCGGTAAGAGACTTTCTCTCCTAATTAGAGACTGCGGTCTCTTTCTTTAAAGCGGTATTTGGCTTATCAGGATGATCAAATATGATCCGTCCTCGTTAGGAAACTCGTTTCCCTGAATTTCCCTATCTTCTTTGTACAGGGAATTAAGAACTGAACAGTTCTTCTTTGGGCTTCCGTATGAAGCCATTACTTGGGCTGTCTTCGTCTTGTTTGAGGAACAGGACTCGGGTCTGTCTCTTCAGTCATGACCACGAAGATGACTCTTGACCATAATGCCCTCTTGATGACGTCAGCCCTTAAGGCTGTACCACTTCCTGCTTAAGCGAAGTTGGTATTTAGACGTTTTCTGCAAAATACAGATTTGTCTGCGAGATCAAGCTTTGTCGAGGCTGTCGCTTTACTGGCCTTGCTCACGGGGCAAGGCTATGCCTTAGCGAATTTTATATCTCCATGTCCGCTTGACTGCTGAACTAATCATAGTTCTCTTCCCTTTTCTTTCTTGCAGTGCCCTGCACCCCCTGGTCCCTTGAATAGTCTGTTTGGGATGACCAGCCGAGCGATGGCAGCATCAGCCTTCAATTCTATGGCCAGGCTTCTCTCTTTAGTGAGCGAAGTTCCGTCGTCCGGGACACGCTTATTCAGGTGGTGACCCGCTCACCATGAGGAGTATTCTAACCACCGCTCCTCTCGAAGACATCGACCGTCGGACTTATAAAAAGCCCAATTTCATGTTCAGAGATGCCGCGTCCGATCCTGATCGCCAATTGCAGGCAGGCGAGGGACAGTGGATCTTCGAGTTGGATGGCGAGAAGTTTTATCTTCCGTCTAACAAGCGGCACTTTCCTTTGTCTTCTTTTGAGTGTGTAACTCAGGCTCAGAAGATGGCATGGGGCGTGAGCCGAGTGTCGAGTCCGTCCACGTTGGGAGATTGAAATCTCAGTCTCCTGGTTTTTCAAGGGCGGGCCCTCCTCACAACATAATAGGCCTATATCCTGGAAACGTGTCGCGGGAGCTTCCAGTAGGAGAGAATCCGGTTGTGGCGCAGACCTTTGGCACCCAATTCTGCGCAGTTGACGGGAATTATCCTGCCACTGACTTCAGGACTCCTGGTTGGGTTCGTCCCCCAAAGACATGGTGGGCGGACTTGACCAACTATATCCTCGCTCACTTCGAGGAGGACTTGGAGAGGTTAAACCTCTATGAGGCCGTAAGGGCGACCTGCTACGGCATTGATATGAAGGTGGCATGCTTCTACGCCATCCTTGAGTTGTATTGCCCAGCTTCGGGGACTTTCTTCACCCCAGTTGGCGAGTTGGGCATGACTTTGCCTGAGATGAGGGAAATCTCTGCCCTGCCTTTTGGTCTCTCCCGTATGAAGAGTACTTTCCATGCGAGACGGAGTTGGCTCTGCTGGAGAAGCAGGAGCCTGCTTTATTTGAGACTTATCGGGAGTTAATGTGCCATTTGCACATTTGTTCTAGCATCCATGGTGGCAGCAAGGGTAGTTCGAAGAGCTTGAAGAACTGGGGGAGTTACCTATTCTCAGATATGAAGAATGCTCCTGAGGCAGCTCATTGTGGAGCTGCAGATGGCGACATTTTGAACGGATGGAGGTATGCCTCCAAAGGGATATTGTCATGACAGAAGACGATGGTCCCTATAGGAAGGGTGATGTCCTTCGAAGCTTTCACCATCAAGCTCGTCAGCCGATGTCCCGAAAGGCACTGTTGGCCAGTTTCTTAACCGTCTGGTTGAAGAAATGCGTAGTGCCATCCTCCTCGGGTGACATCGTCCACCCGAATGTTTTGCTGCCTGCCGTTCGCTTGGTCCATGGCCACCGTCTGGGTCTCCTTCCGGCCATGGTGTGCTGTATTCAAAGAGGCCTTCGCGCATTAACGGAGGCTTTCTGCAGGCCACCGGCGACGAGGCGTGGGAAGGGTGCCATCCTGCCTTGTGATGGACCCAATCCTAGGGTGGGTCTACCATACACTTACTTAATGGCGTGGTTTGCCTTGCACTGCCCTTCTTTGATTGAAGCTGGAGAGGACCCTCCGCAAGGTGTTCGAATGGCTCTTCTCCGCCGATTCGAAGGATGTTCCTGGCTGAAGACCTACGTGGCCGAGGCCCGCAAGTTAGTGCGTCGTCATGACGCTTACAACCTATTCCGCTGTTTTCCTCGCATTCGGGGCGCAGGATACGACGAGGAATTCCGAGATGCGGAGTCAGGACGGTCTCCCATGAGTCGGGGGGTTTTTGAGTGGCTGGTCAGCATCCGGCCCTCACATTTATTGTATAGGAGCGGGGATGTCTGCTATTTAGAACCTTACATCCCAAGCCGGTTTGCTCGACGTTTGGGTATGACCAGCTGTATGTGGGCAACCCCAATCTCGATTTAGCCTTCATAAGGAGTCTCATCGATGGGGCCCGTGCCTGGCGATTCTTTACTGCGGGCGGCACTTGGGCGTGGCTGCGCACGCCATTGAAGGATCCCAACCTTCTGACGACCCTGTGCTTTTGCCAGTGGTATGCAGCTTCCACTCCACACCTCCTGGGTTCAATGCCACCGTTCGGGTGTGAAGTTAATCTCTCATCGACTGAAGCGGAAGGCTTCTGAGAGAAAGGAAGGCAAACGGGTTCGTGTCCCTGGCTTGGAGGAGTTCATCGCTGTAGATGATAGCGAGGCTTCTGATGCAGGGAGTCCTTGCTTTGAGGCAGGGACGGGAGCTGATACTCATGCGGCTGGCTCTGGTGTGGTGGGGACATCTTCCCCACGACGTGCGGGAGAAGTGGAGGAAGAGGATTCTGACGTCCACTTCAAGAGGAAGCGTGGGAGTGAATCCCGCAGGAGGTCGTTAGCGAAGAAGCCCCGTCGCCAGGCTCCTACAATTGTGGCAGAGGACCGTCCCTCTGCAGTGATTCCTCTTGCTGCCCCATTAGCGGCTGAACCGTCGGTCGCTGAACCGACTAGTGGTGAATTTGCTCCGGGTCTGGGTAAGATTAACCCCATCCATATAATACGCCTTTGGTGTATCCCAAATAACTCATTATTTGCTTCTTGTTGCAGGAGCTGAGGCGGTTGGTGAGCAAGGGGAACATTATGATCCCCTATTCGCTTATGGGACTGCTGTTGGTTCCTTTACTCACGCGGAGGAGTCCGGAGGTGATGCAGCCGACATTGGTCCCTCGGGCGCTGGGACTTCTAAAGGAAGTCCTGAGGCATCGAACTCTATTGGGTGGTCCACAGGATACTCGGCAAGCGAAAACGAGCTGGCTGTTCGTGCTGATTCTGGCAAAAATTTTCCGATGGAGCCCCTGGAGACTGATGCGGCTGACGAGATGTTCGAGGCAACATCATCCTTTGGTATTGTCCTAACCTCTTGGCTTCTTTTGCATGTAGTGTCCCGACTAACCGTAGTCTTGTTACAGTTGTTCGACCTCAAGGTGCATCAGCTTTAAGAGAGCCGGAAGATCCCCACGAAGGGCCAAGGGTGATACGAGCGCTTCGACCGCGGCGAATGCTGCTATGTTGGACGCGCTGTATGGCGACCTGCCTTCTTATCAGCCCAAATCAGCCGAAAGGCCAGAAGTTGCGGAGGCGGCAGTCCCGGAGGTGTCTTCACTCCCAACTGTATCAACGAGTGGGGTGCCGACGATTTTTCCAAGTACGGAGTTAAGGGTGATCACAAGCCCTACTTCTCCAACCCTGGTGGTCGAGTCTGCTGCTCAGGAGGTGGTTGCTAGTCCTTCTTCCGCGGTGGCTGGCGTTCTGGTCTCGATGAGGACTCCGCCGAGATCACCCTCGGCTTGTCCGGCTGCTGTCAGTGCTCCCGTTGCTTCTTCTGCGACGGCGTTGACCAGGCTGGTGGACTATTCTGAGGTTGCCACTTTACCGGAAGTGGCTGAGGTCGAGAACGATTACATCGGTGACCTGGTCGATAACTTTTATAAAGGCTTAGGGCGAACTATCGACCTGGTTCTGAAGGGCTCGACTATGCCATTCTCAAGGTTAAAGGGGGTCCTCTCCCGTGACATTGAGAGTATTCGGGACTTTGAGGGGTATCACCAGGCCACTGCTTTAGAGCTCCTGGTGGATGAATTTGAGAAGGATGCGGAGGAATGGCGCCGCCTCCACCGTTCGGACGCGGAGTCTTTAGTTGATGACCGGCTCGCGCTTCTCATTGCTCAAAAGCACGAGACCCGGCTTGCCGCTCAAGAGGCTGCTAAGGCTATTTCTTCCGACTTGAAATCCTTGGAGACAAGGCAAGCGGAGGTTGGAAGTGCAATTGACGCCTCCACTAGTGCTCTTCTCGACGCTGAGGATAAGATTGCGAAGGCTGAGGAAATGATCAGGAAGAAAATCTCCTCTTATCCAAGGCCATACCGATGCGTCTTGAGGAAACTGCGCGGCTTGAACAACTCAAAGCTCAGAGTGAAGAGCTTGCGCGGCAGGAGTTGTCACAGAAGGCAACTTTGGCGGAGGCCGAAGCTCGTCTGGCTCATGCGGAAGATTTCAATGAGGCTGAGCTGAGGTCACAAGCGCTTGCCCAGGCTGCTGATGACAGGAAGACGAGGCTAAACACCCTCGGAGAGCGGCTCAGATCGTACAGTGTGCGCTTGTAGCCCCATGTACTTTATCCTCTTGAAATGAATGAAAATTCTTTCTTCTTTTGTCGAATCTTCAATCTTGTTCTTCTTTTTGAATTGCGATTCCGATTGTAGTGCAATTTTCTCGAGAACATAGTTCTTGTTGGGTTGGATAATGAGACTTGGCTATCTGTCAGTTCAGAGGTCGCGATGACATAACTGGTTGAGACGTCACCAAGCTTCAAAAATTGGTGATACTCGTCTTTTGTAAATGTCAACGAGTATCGAGACCTGCCTTTTGTAAATGTCAACAGGGCTCGGGGTTGAGACTCGCTGTCTGCTGGTTCAGAGGTCGCAATGACATAACCGATGAGACGCCACCAAACTTCAAAAATTGGTGATACTCGTCTTTTGTAAATGTCAACGAGTATCGAGACCTGTCTTTTGTAAATATCAACAGGGCTCAGAATTGAGACTCGGCTGTCTGCTGGTTCAGAGGTCGCAATGACATAACCGGATGAGACGCCACCAAGCTTCAACAATTGGTGATACTCGTCTTTTGTAAATGTCAACGAGTATCGAGACCTGTCTTTTGTAAATGTCAACAGGGCTCGGGGTTGAGACTCGGCTGTCTGCTGGATCAGAGGTTGCAATGACATAACCGGATGAGACGCCACCAAGCTTCAACAATTGGTGATACTCGTCTTTTGTAAATGTCAACGAGTATCGAGACCTGTCTTTTGTAAATGTCAACAGGGCTCGGGGTTGAGACTCGGCTGTCTGCTGGTTCAGAGGTCGCAATGACATAACCGGATGAGACGCCACTAAGCTTCAACAATTGGTGATACTCGTCTTTTGTAAATGTCAACGAGTATCGAGACCTGTCTTTTGTAAATGTCAACAGGGCTCGGGGTTGAGACTCGGCTGTCGGCTGGTTCAGAGGTCGCAAAGACATAACCGGATGAGACGCCACCAAGCTTCAACAATTGGTGATACTCGTCTTTTGTAAATGTCAACGAGTATCGAGACCTGTCTTTTGTAAATGTCAACAGGGCTCGGGTTGAGACTCGGCTGTCTGCTGGTTCAGAGGTCGCAATGACATAACCGGATGAGACGCCACCAAGCTTCAATAATTGGTGATACTCGTCTTTTGTAAATGTCAACGAGTATCGAGACCTGTCTTTTGTAAATGTCAACAGGGCTCGGAGTTGAGACTTAGCTGTCTGCTGGTTCAGAGGTCGCAATGACATAACCGGATGAGACGCCACCAAGCTTCAACAATTGGTGATACTTATCTTTTGTAAATGTCATAAGTATCGAGTTTGTAGTGGAATTTGGGAGAAGTCTCGTTTTCACGGGGAGAAACGAGGGAATCACTGTCATAGGTTTAATGTTAACGTAATAGCGAAATGTATTTGTGGTCTTACCATTCTATGGATGAGAATTGGTAAGTGACTTTGGAGGTCTCGCTCTCACAGGGAGAAACGAGGGAATTGCTGTCATAGGTTTAGTGTTAACGTAACAGCGAAATGTATTTGTGGTCTTACCATTCTATGGATGAGAATTGGTAAGTGATTTTGAAGAGGGAATCAAATGGGAACTGGTCCCTTAGGATTTTTAGCAAATCCCCAGCTATCAACGGGTTTGATATGCCTTTACCAACTACCGTTTGAATTGGGCTAGCCATGCTTTTCCCCTCAGCATGATGAGTTTTGAGGACTTATGTTGGGCTTACAGGCCAACATTTTCCTCTATCCTTAATCGTTAAAGGATATTGGATTATCGGGTTAATGTCTGCATAACCCTGATTCCCCTCTAGGATAACCGGTGCACGGCCAGGTTCCTGTTGGTTTATGGCTGTATGATCTCACTTGGAGGAAGAGAAAGGCTCTCTTCGTGTGTGCTTTGGAACGGAGATCTTGATCAGAGGTGTAGTGTTAACTTGATCAAGAGAAGGATCCTTAATTAAGGATAATACTTCTTTAAGAACGTGCCATTGATCGGCATCATGAGTAGGTCGCCCTCTGCAGTCGTGAGGCGGTATGCTCCGTTTGAATAGACTGTTTCTATTACAAACGGTCCTTCCCATTTAGGCTGAAATTTGCCTTTGGTCTTGTGCGTCATAACCATCGGTCGTCTGACGGCTAAGACCAGGTCTCCTTTCTGGAAGATTCTCTGCTTGACCTTCTTATTGAAGGCTTTTGAGATTCGAGCTTGATATAGCTCGATATGCTGCTGAGCTTGTAGTCGCTTCTCGTCCAAAGCTTCGAGCTCTTGAAGGCGTAGGCGATCATTGTCCTCTGATGTAGTTTTAGTAATCAGAGCTACTCGCAACGATGGCATTTGGATTTCCAATGGGAGGACTGCTTCGCACCCATATACCAGGGAAAAAGGCGTATTGCCTGTCGGTGTCCGAACCGTGGTTCGGTAGGCCCAAAGACATTCACTAAGCTTTTCGTCCCAATCTCGCTTGTTCGAGGAGACGAATTTCTTGAGTAGCTTGATGATCGTTTTGTTGAATGCTTCCGCCAAGCCGTTAGCGGCGGGATTATAGGCAGTTGAAGCCACATTCTGAATTCGGTATTTATCGCAGAATCGATAGAATACCTGACTTATGAATTGGGGACCGTTGTCGTGGATGATCCGCCTAGGTACACCAAATCGATGGATGACATGGTGCTTGATGAAATTAACCACATTAGAGGTTTTGACTTCACCAGTGGTATAGCCTCTGCCCACTTTGAGAAGTAATCGGTTATTGCCAGGATGAACCGGTGACCTCTTGTCGAAGAGGGGCTGATTGGCCCTACGACGTCGATTCCCCATGCTTCAAATGGCCATGAAGCAACAGTTGGGTGGAGCAGCTCAGAAGGCTGGTGTATGAAGTCCGCATGAATTTGGCATGCTTTACACCTTCGTGCGTATTGGATGGCATCGGCTATCATAGTTGGCCAATAGTATCCAAGTCTGTGCAACCTGTCTTTGAGCTTTGGACTTGGCTGATGAGCTCCACAAATGTCATCATGCGCTTCTTGGAGCGCTTCCTGTGCCTCTGAGTTGGAAAGGCAACGGAGGAGAACACCGTCATATGAGCGACGGTAAAGTGTCTTGATCAGCATGATTTTATACCATTTTTATACTCCTAATTATCTATTATATGTATATAAATAATGCTACTCGGGTATAGTTGATTGAATTTTTGCAGGAAACAGATAAAGAAAAGAGAAGAGGAATCCGGATACTTTCAGCTATTAAATGCCGCAATTTGTAAAAGATTGGAGGATGCTTTTCGAGCATGTTGCGGTATTTTGGCCATAACTTTGGCTACAGGATCTCAAAATGGTCATCCAGGTGTCTACGGAAAGAGAATTCGAAGATCTACAACTTTCATGTTGATAGTTTTCACTGATTCCTCTATTTGAATGCCCGTATTGGCCATTTATAAAATCAGCCTGAGTCAAAACTGAATTAATTTGTAATATTTTTTTATCTGAGGTGGTTTTCTGTAAGTATTCCTTATTATATAAGGAATACAAAGGGCTGCTGTATAGGGGGCGGCTAGGTTTTGCTTTAGTCGGACTTTTTTTTATTTTTTATTTTCTTCTTTTAGCCGCAATTCATGAGGCTTTGGTTTTTGGCCAAACTTGACTTTTAATGGAGGATTAATCTTTGGTTTTAATGGAGACTCTTCATCATTGCTTTAGCTTTTGGATTTTGGCTGTTGAGACCTATTTAATGTTCATGTGATATTTTCTCTTCCCTCGTTCTTGTGCGAAGAGTGGCACAGTGCGGCAGCATGCAAATTTTGAGGTAAGTGCTTGGTTAATTTGATAAATTATTTTATGAATTAGTTTTAATTGATTTGGTGTTTACTTAATTGATGCTATGCATTTATTAGTGAATTAATTAATTTAGTTGTATACCCATTGCACTTAATATGTTTCACATATATTATCATAACATTAGTCTGGTCATGTGTAAATAAAACATTAACAAGTGCCCAGGGAAGATGAACCTAGGCTAGATTATTTTGTGGTGAACATGTAGTTTCATAACTATGATTGTTGCACTCACCAATTGACCTAGAACTTTTAGGAGATTATTTCTAGAGTCACTGGTATTTGACAAGGTATGTATTAGTAGTCAATGGTCCATGCTTAGGATTTTACTGCTTTAATTTATTAGTCTTTTTATTTACCTTTGATGGACCATGTGATGAAGATAATACCATGTGCTTAGATCTAGTGTTCAGACTTACTTTACCTATTAGGAATAGAGATTTTGGTAAGTAACAACATACTAGTATGGAGACCGAGATTGACCACTTGATGCTAGTTTAGGAGATTCGACTCTGGGCGCTTAACTTTTCTTAGATTGACAATTTAGTTAGAACAAACTACCACAAAATTTTTGATTATTTCGCGTAGAAGTGTCGAAACCAAAAGAACCACCTGTCCCTGAGGACCGACCCTCAAGTGCTACATCGAACGACCGTGCGCTTGCGGTAATTTTAAAACGAGGAGACAGAATCTCCCCATCAAGTTTTTGGCGCCGTTGCCGGGGACACGGTGTTCTATCTTTAGTTTTGACACCTATACCGAATTGTAAAAAAAAAAATCAAAAAAATCAAAAAAAACAAATTAAAAAAAATAAAAATAAAAATCCTTTCCCCATGGCCTATCCAATTCATTTGGTTACGATCCATTTTATAGGCCAGACCCTCCCTTCCATCCACCAAGCTCTCTTCCAGATTTTAATGAATACATCCATCCCCCGAACTACTCATTTTCTTCATACCATCATATGAGTTGTTATCACTGTCAAGATCCAAATCATTCTTCTGAACAGTGTCCTTCGATAGGGTATTCGTTGGGACCAGGTCAAAATCAATTCCAACATTTCAAGGACCTGCGAGCGAGCCTTATCCATCAAACTTTAATTCGGAGGGTTGGAATTGTCCTCAATTTTCTTGGGATCAATCATATCAAAATTCTCAATCTAATTGGTCCTACACTGAACCATCACCTCTATCTTGGGGATTTGACAATGATTATGAGAAACCGATGAGCACATTAGAGAAGAGTTTTAAAGCCATGCAGCAGACTATAGTTGAAATCAATCAGCAGTTAATCGAGGCATGTGCTCACATGAATAAGATAATGACTCATCTCAATCAACCTGTTCCAACCACAAGTCCAGATCAAGTTCAAGAGTTCCATCAACTTTCACAAAGTGAGTTAAATGGCAATCAGGTGGACAAGGAACCAACACTAGAGGAAGCTTTTGAAACTTTCAGACAAACTTCAAAGCAAGTGCTCTATGACACTAGAGACTGCTTAAACAGGCCAGTAAATGAGTTGGTTAGTGAGCAAGAGAAGGATCCCTTTTCTAGTCAACTAGTTCATGAACCAACGCCGACTCGACCCATATCCATTCAAGAGCACATCAACTTTCATAAGATGAACAAAGGCCAAACTGTTAGACCCGAAGAGCAAATCGTTGGTCATTGTGGCATGTCTAATCATTCCATCGAGATGCCCTTCGAGTTACCATTATTTCATCTTAATCAGTTTGAAGAGAATGAACATGAGAAGCCTGTTGAGGAAGCTGTGAAGGTCCATGAGGTGTACAAATGTGATATGATCCTCAGTGTCTAGATGAAGTGATTAGAAATTATTTGGCTATACATACAACTCATGTGGAGCCAGTTGAATCTTATTGTGAAGATGAATGTGACAATGATGAATTTTTGTTTCAAAAGAAATTTGAGGATGAATTTTCTAAGTTCTGTGAAAAGACAAGTGTTGAGAAGCAGAAAATTGCATCCACTCATATGGAGAAAACGGAGCACACTGATCAAAATTGTGAGAATGCCTACATGGATAATGAGCCTTTGTTTCTTGATGAGCTTTTTGTTGAAGAGTATGATCACAATGATGAGAAAACATGTGTTGAGGATCTTGAGTTTAGAGTTCCCTTTGAGAAAACAAAACTCGATTTGAGTATCTTCACTTTCGATGAGCCAACCAATGATCATACTTTTCAAAACTTGATTCAAGAATCTCTAATTAATCAAAGCTTTGAAACCCTATTTGAAGACGAACTCATATATCTGAATGAATCGGTAAGGATGCTTTGGTTAATTACACACCTCCAAATAAAATTGTTGATTTAAGTTTTGAGGTGATGTTTGAGGATGAGCTTAAATTCATAGGCAATCATATTGTGGACACTCCAATTATATCGTGTAAAAATGATGAATTTGTGAGGAGGTATGGAAAGAAGAGAAAGAAGAGATGGAGGAAAGTGATGAACAAGAGGGAGAGGATGAAATTAAAAATAACAAAAAGATTAACCTCTCCACTTTGTCCATTAAAGAGAACCCATTGGAATGATGGGAAACGAGCTCGAGGGAATAGACCTAGAAAGATCTAGGTGTGGGGGAGTTGTGAAATTGTACATATGTAAATAATTGTTTTATTTTTATTTTTTTTTTTTTTTCTTTTAGTTGTTGAGTCTTTTTATTTCTCTTTTAGTTAGTTGAGTCAGTTTTAGTGAGTCTTTTATTTCTCTTTCTCTAACCTATGTGCCGAGTTTATTACAAGTGATACAGGATAAGCAAGGGATACATCCACCACACACAGGGAGATTTTTGTTGCTTCGACAGCTTGATTTTCTAATACACTGTGAGTATTTCTAATCTAGCATACTGTTTACATTTCTATATCTTTTGTATGCTTGGATTTCATGATCATCATGATTGTGTGCATATTGTGGATGCGTAAATTACATGCTATAATATTTTTATCTCTGTATTCATTTTGTTTGTGCATGAGGACATGGCAGAGTTTAGGTGTGGGGGGAGATACACATTTTTTTCTTTTATGAGTCCTTTTTTTTATTTTTTTATTTTAGGTTTTTTTTATTCTTTTATGAGTCCTTTTTTTTTTTTATTTTTAGGTTTTTTTTTATTTTCTTTACCCTATTTTCTTTTAGGAGTCTTAAAAAAAAATTTTGAAAAAAAAAGAAAAAAAAATTGAAAATTTTCTGCAAATGATTAACTAGTATGTGAGTGATTTAGTATCCATGAGTGGATTTTAAGGGTAAGATCAAAATGAAAGAATCATAAAGTCTTAAAATAAAGATTAGAATCTAAAACGAACATACCATCTAAACTTAATCTAAGTGATTATGCACCCAACACACTTACACTTTTAAGTTCATAGGCTTGGGATATTGATTACAACTAAAAAAAAAATTGTGAAAAAAAAAAGATTTATTATATAGTAAAATAGATATTAATAAGTCTTGTCTTGTGGCCTCAGTTACTTGAGTAATTAAGTCCATAGGAGTGTTTTTACACTTATTACCCTAAGACCATCTGGTTTGGGAGCATTGGCCCAAAGCTCGCTACATGGGTAGCTGAGAAAGCCTAATAGGACAAGATACTATAAAAATATAATAATTTTTGATTATCAATTAGCTAGGTATCTTGGCCTTAGGAAGCCTTGATATCTACGCGAAAGATAGTTAAAAAAATTCTAAAAAAAAAAAAAGAAAAAAGAAAAAAGAAAAAAAAAGAAAAAAAAGAAAAGAAAAAAAGTATGAGAGTTGTAATTAAATTTTTCCAAGCTTAAGAACTATATCACGATCACGGGGTACATAGGATCTGAAATTTAGGACAGGTGGTGTAAAGTTTTAGATTTGAGACTTTATGTTATAGCCGATATGATTTCTTGAATTGAGGTTTTACTTGAAAATGAAACTCATAGAAATTGATGATCTTGCTAGCTAGTTAACTTTAAAAAAAAAAGAAGATTTGTTTTTCTTTTCTTGATATTCGGTTATCCTTATTTTACTTTTATTTATTTCTTAATCTCTAAAAACTTTCTTGGATTTTGTGGGTGTAATCCGCTGAAAACCCTCACGAGACAAAACTCGTCCTCTAGGGTAACCTAGGGGTTTAACGGCTTGTTGCACATGCTAAGTGCAACATGATTCCTACGAAAGTGAGTTAGGGTAGTTTAGTTTTTCTTTTTATTAATTTTGCTCGAGGACTAGCAAAAGATAGGTGTGGGGGTATTTGATCAGCATGATTTTATACCATTTTTATGCTCCTAATTATCTATTATATGTATATAAATAATGCTACTCGGTATAGTTGATTGAATTTTTGCAGGAAACAGATAAAGAAAAGAGAAGAGGAATCCGGATACTTTCAGCTATTAAATGCCGCAATTTGTAAAAGATTGGAGGATGCTTTTCGAGCATGTTGCGGTATTTTGGCCATAACTTTGGCTACAGGATCTCAAAAATGGTCATCCAGGTGTCTACGGAAAGAGAATTCGAAGATCTACAACTTTCATGTTGATAGTTTTCACTGATTCCTCTATTTGAATGCCCGTATTGGCCATTTATAAAATCAGCCTGAGTCAAAACTGAATTAATTTGTAATATTTTTTTATCTGAGGCGGTTTTCTGTAAATATTCCTTATTATATAAGGAATACAAAGGCTGCTGTATAGGGGGCGCTAGGTTTTGCTTTAGTCGGACTTTTTTTTTATTTTTATTTTTTCTTCTTTTAGCCGCAATTCATGAGGCTTTGGTTTTTGGCCAAACTTGACTTTTAATGGAGGATTAATCTTTGGTTTTAATGGAGACTCTTCATCATTGCTTTAGCTTTTGGATTTTGGCTGTTGAGACCTATTTAATATTCATGTGATATTTTCTCTTCCCTCGTTCTTGTGCGAAGAGTGGCACAGTGCGGCAGCATGCAGAATTTTGAGGTAAGTGCTTGGTTAATTTGATAAATTATTTTTATGAATTAGTTTTAATTGATTTGGTGTTTACTTAATTGATGCTATGCATTTATTAGTGAATTAATTAATTTAGTTGTATACCCATTGCACTTAATATGTTTCACATATATTATCATAACATTAGTCTGGTCATGTGTAAATAAAACATTAACAAGTGCCCAGGGAAGATGAACCTAGGCTAGATTATTTTGTGGTGAACCTGTAGTTTCATAACTATGATTGTTGCACTCACCAATTGACCTAGAACTTTTAGGAGATTATTTCTAGAGTCACTGGTATTTGACAAGGTATGTATTAGTAGTCAATGGTCCATGCTTAAGATTTTACTGCTTTAAATTTATTAGTCATTTTATTTACCTTTGATGGACCATGTGATGAAGATAATACCATGTGCTTAGATCTAGTGTTCAGACTTACTTTACCTATTAGGAATAGAGATTTTGGTAAGTAACAACATACTAGTATGGAGACCGAGATTGACCACTTGATGCTAGTTTAGGAGATTCGACCCTGGGCGCTTAACTTTTCTTAGATTGACAATTTAGTTAGAACAAACTACCACAAAATTTTTGATTATTTCGCGTAGAAGTGTCGAAACCAAAAGAACCACCTGTCCCTGAGGACCGACCCTCAAGTGCTACATCGAACGACCGTGCGCTTGCGGTAATTTTAAAACGAGGAGACAGAATCTCCCCATCATGTCTTCAAAGTCGGATCGTAATAGAACCGGAGAGACCTTCGTCTGACGGACGCCGCTTCCTTGGGATCGTCTGGAAGCAGACCGTGCAAAGCATAGTCGATGAGAGGAAAGCGCCAGTCTCTTGGTTCGAGATCCGTGGAGACATTATAGACTTCTCGAGTTCTTAGTATGTGCTTGGAGCATACAAGATGTCGAGTTGTGACTGTGAGGTGATACTCGGTGTCGACTGGCAAGGCTAGTGTTGTTGCTAATGCAGCAAGAGCGTCCGCCTTGGTATTCTGGGATCAAGACACATGCCCGATGTAGAAACCTTCAAATAGGTTAGCCAATTCGATGGCTGTATGGTAGTAAGGCATTAAGTCCTCATGGCAGACTTCGTATTCGCTTTTAACCTGATTGATGATCATTTTGAATCGCCATAAGCTTCGAGGTAGCGTACCCCCATTCCATGGGCGAGTTGAAGACCGATGAGCAGAGCATTATATTCTGCTACATTGTTGGAGCACGATTCTGTCAGAGAAAATGCTCTGGGCAAGACATGATTCTGTGGGGAGATAAACACAACCCCCACTCCGGCAATAATCTTGCCTTTAGGGCCCATTCGCGATGCTCCATCAAAGAACATCTGCCATACTTCCTCTTCTGAGGTTGCATTAGACTCAAAGACCTCATCAGGGATATCTTCGTGGAGCTTTGAGTGTTCCGGAACTGGATGAGCAGCCAAGAACTCTGCAAGGCCTGGCCTTTAACCGCCTTCTGCGGCGTGAAGATCATGTCGTATTGAGACAATAAAAGTGCCCACTTAGCCAATCTTGAATTCATGATCCTGGCTTCGTCATAAGAAGACGCAATGGGTTTACTCTGGAGATGACATGTATGGTCTGGCCGACCAAGTAATGTCGTGTCTTCTGAACAGCGAAAACGAGAGCTAAACACTCTTTCTCAATAGGGTTGTAGCGAGATTCCGCTCCTATGAGAGTTCTGCTCAGATAATAAATGGCCTGCTCGTGGCCATTATCGTCCTTTTGAGCGAGGAGGGCACCGAGGGAGTAGTCCAGAGCTTTTACATAAAGCAAGAACGGTTTCCCTGATGTAGGGGCCACTAAGACTGGAGGTTTTGTGAGGTACCTCTTGATGTCTTCATAAGCTTCCTGGCAAGCTTGATCCCATACGAAGGAAGCACCCTTTTTCATGAGTCGGGTGAACGGCTGACAGCGGTCTGAGAGATTTGCGATGAATCTCCTAATATAAGCCAGCCTGCCTTGCAGGCCTCTAAGCTCCTTGAGGTTCCTTGGTGGATGCATGCTCTGAATAGCTTTGACCTTGTCTGGGTCAAGATGAATCCCTTTTGATGTGACAATAAACCCAAGGAACTTGCCACTTGACACTCCCAAAAAGGACTTTGTTGGATTCATTTTCAGCTGATGAGCCCGCATTATGTCGAACATCGTTCTCAGGTCGCGAAGATGTTCATTCTTGTTGCGGCTTTTGACGGCAATGTCGTCGACATAGCACTCCACCGTTTTTCGGAGATGATTGTGGAAGATCGTACTCATTGCCCGTTGGTAGGTTGCTCCAGCGTTCTTCAGTCCGAAGGGCATTACAGTGTAGCAGTATACCCCCAATGGTGTTCGGAACGAAGTATGCTTCTCGTCGTCGGGATACATCTTAATCTGATTGTACTCTGAAAAGCCGTCCATGAAAGACATCCTTTCGAACCCGCATGTGTTGTCAATCATGACGTCGGTGATGGGTAGTGGGAATTCGTCTTTAGGACAGGCCATATTGAGATCACGGTAGTCGATGCAGATCCGTATTTTCCCGTTCTTCTTGAGGACGGGGACGATATTAGCAACCCAATCTGGATGTTGTTCCTCCCGGATGAAGCCACATGCAATGAGCTTGTGAACTTCGGCTTCAATAGCCTCCATGATGTTTGGGCGACCGACGTTGTTGCTGCTTGACTGGCTTGACGTCGGGCTTGATGTTCAGACAGTGCATAGCGACCTGTGGATCAAGTCCGGGCATATCTTCGTAGCTCCACGCGAAGACATCTATATACTCCTTTATGAGTATCATCAATTCTTCCTTCTCCGTAAGTGATAGGCTTTCACTTATAAAGATGGTTTGGGGTTATCTTCACTTCCCAGATTGACCTGCACCACCTTGTCTTCAGTAGGTGGTTCGCGCAGCTCGAACCGCTTTTCCCATTGGATGTTTAATTGCTGGGCCCACGGTTCTTCATCGGTAGCCTCCGCAGGTTCCAACTGACTGCTCGACGTCATATTAATAGTGAGGTCTTTGAACATTCCTCCTATACTGATATCGGAGTCCCACCCGAAGGATGAAGCCGAATGTGATGGAATTGGCCCGTCGTCTTTGACTTGAACTGTTACTGATGATGTGGGCGCGACGTAACCCAACCCCCTGCGTGTACTATCATAGTAGTTTGCAGGCTTCCCTTTAGGCACAAGGTTCCGCATCAAACCGCGCCTTCCTTTTCTGAAATTCAGGCCTGCTCCATGCTTCAAGTCGTACCCCATTTTCTTCATAATGTGGCGCGCTGGCCGCGCATAATGGAAGAACTGTGGGGCGTCTGAGTCTGAGCTCGAATCTGTAGTTGTGGGTCCCCGTGGCTGGGTTCTACCGAAGATTATCGGCGACTGACCTTGTTTGGATGGAGGGATCACCAGTGTGGCCCCCTCTATAGCTTCCATAGGTGTGCTGGCCACACTTGGCTCATGTACGGGCACATGCAGAGAGCCATCCGTAATTGATTTAATCGACCCAATACTCGCAGGATAATCAAAAGAAATATTATCATTAATTACCCATTCACCTTCATCCTCTGAAGGAGTATTACATAGAGGATTATTGAGACATGCTATAATTGGTTCACCAATCAGAATGGCTGGCATGCCTGTTTCGGATTCTGAATCCGCCTCGTTTCCACTTTCATCATCGTCCGGCAACGTTTTTTAAGTGCTCCACTGGCCTCTTGATATAGGAGAGCGTCAGTGAAGTAGTTTTCCACCCCTTTGAATGGTTGCTTTTCAGCAAAGACAGTTCGTACTGTCGTGTCATCTTCAACATATTTGAAGCATTGGTGCAGAGTAGAGGGAACGATCCAGTTGGCATGGATCCATGGCCGTCCCAGCAGCAGGTTATATGATGTGTCAGTGTCAATGACATAACATGTTACTTCTGACTTCAGGCTCCCGATTCTGCAACGGAGTCGAATTTTCTCCAGTGGATGACTGCTCCCGGCGTTGAAACCGTATATTGTAGTAGTGGTTGCGGACAACCTGTACAGCGGTATGCCGAGGAAGTAGAGAAGCCTTTTGGGGATGATGCTGAGTGCAGACCCCGGATCGACTTGTATTCTCTCGATGCACGTTGAACCGATATATCTGGTGTAGTACAGAGGTCGATCATACTTGTTGTCTTTGAGAAGCATATCTTCCGCCGTGAATGTAATAGCGGGCACCTTTGATTGTGCATGATGACATTCAGGGCAAGGAGACTGAACATCGTCGTTAGGGATTTCAGGCATGCATGTCAGAAAGGATTCTGAATTGGCTAGCGCATCCCTGAGTGCTTCTCTTGTTTCTTTCGAGAGGCGAAGGAGCTCGTGTATAGTGATACGAGCTGGGATATTGGCCAGCTGAGCCAATATGTCAAAGTGAAAGGGCGTATCAAACCCTTGGCCTGGTGGTTTCTTCAACACGTGGTCAAATCGTACCTCCTTAGGCCTCTCTTTTCCCTTGGTTGGGATTGGAGTGAATGCTGGTATTTGTACTGACGTCGTTTGCTGTTGTGTCTCGTCAGTAGGCTTTTCATACTGCCTCAAGTATGATTTTCTGGATCGAGTGCCCGTCTGTTGAGGCGCGTCGGCTTGCGCTGCGCAAGCATGCTTTTCTCCTTCGGAATCACTGAGGGAAGCCGATGTAAGATTGTCGTCGTCTGGCAGGATGGAGATGACATTGCAAGACTTGCCCTTTGAGTTGGGCTGCTTTGGGTCCCGCTGTACGTCTTGGACGAGGTCTGGATGTATCCACATGACTTCTCCTGTCTCCAATGTTAAGAGAACAAGACCCTTATTGTTTTGAGCTGTAGCTGGAAGATGTTTGACTTCCAACCGTGGCGCAGGGACGGAATAAGTCCCGTCAGGAACTGTGACCTTCGGAACTTTGCCGAACTCAAGAGTCACCATATTGGCAGTGACTTTCTTCTGCTCCGTCTTCAATGTCAGAACCCCAGCATCGACCAGGGCTTATATTCTGTCCTTGAGGACATAACACTTGTCGGTAGGATGGTGAATCATCCTATGGTAGAGGCAGTATTTAGGGTCATTTGTGCGCCCTATCTCATTGGGACGCCGAGCATCTGGCAGCTTAATTTTGTTCCCTTTGTGGAGCAGATGAAATATGGTGACCACCTGATCGTCTTTGAAGGAGTACTGCTTTGGAGGGAACTTGGGTTCCTGATTGTTGAAGCCGCTCTTCTTGGCTTTTAACTGCACATCTCCGGATAACTCCACAGACATAGTCTCTTTGCCTTTAGCTTGAGAAGATTGCGGTAGGTCGCTACGCCCTTTGTTGTTCGTCCCCCATTTGCCTCTAGGGGCGGATGGTTCAAACTTTTTAGCCGACTTCTCGGCTATCTCAGCTTGTTCGACCAATTCTTTCCAAGTATGGGCTTTAACAGCCCCCATGCGAACTTCAACTTGGTCTAGGAAGTTGTGTCTGCATGTCTATAAGAGCATAGGTAATGGCATCCCTGCTGGGCACATCAAGGATAAATTTCTGAACCGTTCAATGTAGTCACGGACAGATTCGCCCTTCCTCTGCACAGTGGAGAGGAGCTTGTCCATGGTTACTTCGGTATCATCCTTATAGAAACGAGAAAGGAACCGAATTTCCAAGTCGATCCAGGAGTTGATAGAGCCCGGAGGGAGACTGCGAAACCAGTCAAATGCAACCCCCTTTAGGTGCCAATGAACAGCCTAGCCATGATGGCGTCATTGCTTATAACATTACCAGTCTGAGACCGGAAATAGTAGATGTGCTGATTTGGCGAGCTCTTTCCGTCATAGGTATGCAGCGTTGGCGGTTTGAACTTCGATGGATATGGCACCGAATCCACTCCAGCGGATAAGGACGGATTGCCCTTACCTTCTTTAATTCATCCCTCTGAGCTAGGGATGCGATTTGAGCCTGGAGGCCCTTAAGGACTTCGGCGTCTAAGGAAGAACCCTCTTTGGATTTCTCCGTCTTTGGCTGCTCATTGCTGAAATGTTCCTCCACTCATCGTGATTGCTCCCGGCATCATTGTTATTCCGGTTATTGAGGAGTTGAGCGAGCATCTGTTGAATATTGTCCAGAGCCTCTTGCTGGGTTCTGGAAGTTTGCTCCTGAGCTTCTAGGCGCCGACGAAGATCGTCGTTGACGTTATCAGCCATATTGACTGATGCTCTGTTTGTCCGCACAGAGCTAACTGTCGCCGAAGAGGCGTATCCACTATCTTCACCTTCTTCGTCCGATGATTGGAGTGATCTCCTGGGTTCTGGCGAGGCTAGGGCCGTCGAGGAAGAAGGCTGTTCATAAGTGTAGGGTATCGCCGCCCTGGATCTGGTGTTCCGGAAAACACCTTCTTCATGCACCAAGACTTCGCCTAAGCCTGGGCTGTAATCTGGATCTGGGGAGCTGTAGGGGGTGTCGTCAGATGTTTGTCTTCCCCTGCGCAGCTCCCGCCCTCTCCCAGTCATGTTGACGGATGCGGAGGGGAGATCTCGCAAGATACTCCTTCTGCGATGCTTCATCGGGGTTGTACCGAAAGTCGATCAAAAACTGACCGTCGTCTTGGAGGCGTGGCGGGGATTGGTCCCAGCCGGCAATGGACCGAGTGGAGTGTCACCAGCTGACATCCCACTTGTCGACAACAGGGGGAAGAGGTTTGTCTATCCGTCAACAATTTCCTCAGATCGGACCCGGTTGGGTCTCTGCAATCGAGCGCAAAGGCTCTTTTGGGTCGCACATAGGATGACGTCCTACTTCTTTTATCCCTGCAGATGGGATTAGCACTGAATAGTGCTTTGGTTCTAGCTTCGCCATCAGGCGTGAGCTTAGTGCTTGACGAACTGGAGAGCGGAGCACGCTGCGGTGCTTTACCCGCTATGCTGCTGCGAAGGCAATTGGCCTTAGATGGTACTTTGGCTTTAGCTTCGCGGTCACGAACCCTGCGCGTACGCTGTGGTACAGTAGCTTCGCTCATGAGAACGAGGCCGGTGCGAGGCATTGCTTCTCTTGAATTGGGTGACGGTATGATTGCCGTCTTAATTTTCTGATTGGAGCAGACAGGCATCTTGCCTTTTTCTTTGCGAGAGAGGCGCGGTTTAGGCGTAGCTACGCCTGAAGCTTCGGTCGAAGACTTCTGTTTAGGCTTCCATATCCGCCTTGGTAGAGGAGACTTAGGTTCGCAAGGAACCTGATTAGCCACACATGAGGCTGAGGGGTGTTGGCAGAATTCTGCTTCCGGTTTCTGATTTGAAACCTTGGTCGTGGAAACCCTCCTATGCTTCCGTGCTCGAAGCATTGGGCCACCCCCAGAGAGGACTTCTTCAAATCTTCCTTGATCGAACTGAACCACCAAGTTCTCACAAGTAAAGGAATCAGACTGCGGACGTGCCTCCTTGTTGCGCCAATAACCGCAGTAGGTTCGTAGAGAACCTTTTCAGTCTCCGCAGAGACTTTCCTTGAAGATTTAGCCAGAAAGGCTCTGGCTGCACCGACTTTTCTGAATTTAGAGTTAGACCCGAAGGTCTGTTCGTCGCATTGCGACACTTGATTCTCGGCAGTGGAGAATTTCTTCCCCAGCGGAGTCGCCATCTTGTTTTCCATTATGTTCGCAAAGGGAAAACTTACAAAAAAGAGTTTGAGGAGCTAAATTATAAGTATTCTTAAAAAGATTACAAGTAGATCTCCTCAGAGATTCTGGAGAAGTGTGCCAATAGGAGTCTGGTCAGCCCGCGACCACTTTGTCCCTTTGACGATGCGAGCGATGAGATTCTCTTCTCGCCTGGTTCGGGGAATCAGAGAACAGAGGGTTGGTAGAACCCTCTTGCTGCTTCTCAAAATCGCCTTCAATAAGGAATTCCTTCTCGCCTGGTTCTGGAGATTCCTTGAGAAGAAGGACGATGTTAGGGTATCAACACCCTGAATAGAGAAAGCAATTCTCTAAAAGGTCTCTGAATTCAAGAGCGCACGGTGCGTCGTGAAGAAGTCTCTGCTTGTGGAGTCCTCTTTTTGTCTTCGATCGATCGATCCCCTCTCCTTGTACCCCTGATGGGCTATTTATAGGGAGAGCAAAGGGTATAACCGTCCCTTGAAGATATGTAAACAGATTGAATCAAATCTATTTAAATCTGGAAAGTAGCCTTGCTGCGAGGCTAAGATCAGCTTCTGCGAAGCTAGAATTTGGCAGGTCGATGGACCTTCTCGATCTGTTTTGATCCTTTCCATATCGTTGAAGGATTTTCCCTGATCTTCTTACTCATTTAGAAGAGTCAAGAGATTGTGGCAATCAACTGCCAAATTTGACCTCTGATTTGATCTTAATTGGATTTAATCTGATTGGATCCGATCTCATCTGGAGATTTGATTGGTCAAAGGTTGGCCATAGCAGACCAATAGCGGAGCTATCTGTATTAAGCTCGTAGCGGAGCTAGAGATGGTTTCTGGCGAAGTCCGAAAGAAACCCTTTGGCGGAGCTGGAAGTCCTCTGTGGCGAAGTTTGCGAGTCAGCTTCTTGGCGAGGCTTTGAATGGCTTCAAGGTGAAGTCGGGTGATATTAGCCTCTCAAACGAGGCTATCCCTTTGGGCTTATGTAATGCTAAGTGTTAGCACCTTAGACCTGCTGAGGTCTGTTTAGAAATAATTCAGGTTCACTGTCTGCTTGCTGGATCAGTGTAGTCCAAGTTGCTTGCTTGTCCCTCGGAGATGGGTGAGAACTGGTCTTCAGCTCGTCTGTCACTTGTTTTTTGTAAATGTCAACAAGTTTAGACATTGTTCGGACCAATGAAGATCTTGTCTTTTTTAAGTGTCAACACTTGGGATTTCCCGGTGTTTCTGAAGTTTTAGGTGAGTGTTCTCGCTTTCCTTCGGATTTTCTGCTTCGTCATGTTGACTAATATTATATTATTTTCCTGACACACTTGCATGTACATGCTATCACTTGTCGCCTGCCTAATATCACCTCTCAGACATATGTCTCATGGTACCTGTTATTGAAATCACCTAGAGGGGGGTGAATAGGTGATGGCTATATGTAAATGGCACAAATGCGGAATTTAAAAATTAACTAACACAAATTGCTCAAATAAAAGACTTGCAATAAATAAAGCAATTAATAGTGCAAGAATTAAAGAGTTTAGAGTTTAGAGAAATTTGAGCAAACGCAAACACGCCGATATGTTTCCGAGGTTCGAGCCACGCTCTACGTCCCCGCCTTCACACTGAAGGATTTCCACTATTGAAGATCCCACTGGATCACCAATACAAGGACACACTTGTCCTAACTCTCGTGATGCCGCAACACCACCCGGAGCACACTAGCTCGCTTGAGGCCGATGCCTCTACAACTTCACTCAATAAGAAGATGATCACACTTGATCAAAAATTTGCTCACTTGCACAATCCTAGAACCAATATGTAGAAGTAGACTTATGGGATTGTGTAGTGCAAAAGCTAGTGAGGAGTAGAGGTAAAGACTTCAAATGGGTGTATAGAGATTTTGGGCTTTGGAGAGAAAATCTTGTCTAAAGAAATCCTTTTGAAAACTTGTAAATCCTTTGAAAAACTTTTGTGAAAATGTTCTTGATTATTAGTCTATCATATAGAAGTGACCTCCTATTTATAGGGGTCAAAAATGGCTTCAGAGATTCGTTGGGATCAAGTCCCAAAAGAAAATCTGTCAGAAAATAGAGCTGTTGGAGTCTGTCAGAACTTCTGACAGAGTCCGATCGACCGGGCCGGTCGACCGCCAACGGTCAAAAATCCGACCGTTGGGGCTCTGCGGTCGACCGCCCGGTCGACCGAATTTAACCGAGAGCACTGCACAGTTCTCGGTCGACCGGGTCGGTCGACTGACACGCACATGCACAGATTGTGCGTATCGGTCGACCGGGACGGTCGACCGGTTTCTGTCAGTTCTGAAAAATCAGAACTTCCAGAAACCAGAACTTGGGTTTTTGGAATTTGGTTTTGGATATGAAGTTTTGCATCTTGTAAAACTTAGAGTGTGAGCCTATGTCACTACTCTACTAAGTTTAAAACATTTTTATAAAAACTTCTTTGATAAAACTTGTTTTTCCAAATAAATGTTTTTCCAAAAACTTAAAACTATTTTTCCAAAAACTTGATCTAAACATGTTAATTCTAATTTGAAAATAGAGATCAAAAATCCTCTTTGAAGTCATGAACCAAATCAAAATGTGTGTGTAGGTGTTAGTCCCATAACTCTACTTCTATCAACTAGTTTTTGACAAAATATCTAAAATGAAAAATACAAATACAAATCTTTGTTATTCTTCATAGTCTTGATCTTGACTTGGTCTTTTCTTTCATCGTCTTGTTCCCGAAGCTTCCTATTGTGCTTGACTTGGGAATGCAAATCTTTGGCGAACTCCAAACTTGTGAGTCTTGATTTGGGAGCCGTCAAATCAACCTATTTTAACCTGAAATTCTTTTAAACAAAAATTGTTAAATACATAACTAGATATGGTTTGTTATCATCAAAATATCCATCAAGATATAGGGCTAATGGCCTTTGGGCCAACAATCTCCCCCTTTTTGATGATGACAAAACATATTTAGTTATCACAAATAATTTGGGTAGAGACTTCAAATGAAGCTCCCCCTCAACACATGCATATAATAAAACATCATACTCAGGCATATATAAATGTTGCAAAAGATAACAATCCATGCCAACAAATTTTCATGACATAAAAGAAGGTGAAAACACATGTTTATAAAAGAAAGTACCATAAACAAGCAGATAACATAAACAAGTAGTCCACACCAAATACATGTCCAGTCACAAACCAAATACATGTCCAGTCACAAAATATAAAGTCAAGTACATCAAAAGAAAGTACATCAAAAGAGTCTCTCCACAAGTAACTCTCCCCCTTTTTGACATCATCAAAATAGGAGAAGGTTACTCTCATCACTTGGCAGCATCGTCGTCCTCATCGTCTTCCTCTTCTACCTCGTCCTCTGAAGAACTCTTCTCAGATGAGCTCTTCGCAGTGTCCATCTTCTTATCACCGTCGTCGTCTTCCTCCGAAGAAGAAGAAGAAGAAGAAGAAGAAGGAGCTACCTCTGTTGGATCAACGCCGAGCACCTTTGGCCGAGGTGGGGGAACGGATGAAGGAGCTCTGGTAGGAAATGGAGGACCGGTGGAGGGAAGGGGACGAGCAATAGTAGTGGGATCAAGAGGAAACATGTCGAATTTCATAAACAGAGCCTCAAATTGCATATCCATGAATCTCATGGAGTCGGCAAAATAAGACATATCGTTACGAATTTCACGGATCTGTGAGTTTGTCTCCTCTCGGAAGCAGCCTCTTGCTTGAAACGGGCGTCCAACTCCGTACGGAAAGCTGTCTCCCGCTGCTCAATCCAGGACTGGTGTTCCTGAATCTGAGAAGAAATCATGGCCTGAAGATCTGAAGGTGAGACATAGCCAGGAGCAGAAGAAGATCCAGGTGCAGATGAAGATCCAGGAAAAGTAGGAGGAGGAACAGGAGGTTGCACAGGTGCGTGACGACGCAACTGAGCTTCCATCCTTTTCAATAGAATTCCGTCAATGTCTATTTGTGGATCATCAGAAGTCTCAGAAGAAAGATCGAAGCCTAGAGATTTGAGAATACGGGTGATAATCATGCCAAAAGGTAAACCCCTACCGGACATACGAAACTGATCAGATGCCATGTGAGAGGCAATGATGCGGGGAAAATTTACCTTAATGCCTCGCAAGAGACAATAGATAATCAAAGGCACAGAACCCCTAGCATGACTATATTCTCCAGATTTAGGGATGATGTTATAAAAGATAATCTTGGCTAAGACTTGGGAAGTGAGAGAGAATCTGCTCACAACCTCGTTCCTGACCAAGCCGGGGTTGTCATCCCCGTGAATCAATGTGGATGCGGTGAGCGCAGACTCACCCTCCGGATATTCAAAGTCATGAAGGTCATGTGTATATATATCAGCTCCACTAGGGGAGAGATGAAGGATATCAGCGAACTGACCTATGTCTAGGTTAATGTCCCTGCCTAGGACCCTAGAGAAAATACGATTCCCATCGAATGAGAAATTGGCATAGAAATAAGGCACGAGGGATGTGTAAACTTGTTCTTTAATGGTTAAGAACTCGTTTAGAGAGTTGTTTTGCAAAATACGGGGGATATCTAGATGATCAAAGTCTTGAATAACTACAAATCTCCCAGAAATAATGTTTCTTTTGGAAAGAT
Organism: Agave tequilana; assembly: GCA_038442645.1. Taxonomy (NCBI): domain Eukaryota; kingdom Viridiplantae; phylum Streptophyta; class Magnoliopsida; order Asparagales; family Asparagaceae; genus Agave; species Agave tequilana. Next base: position 39,890 of record JAVJIF010010384.1, on the reverse strand, counting down.
TGACATAACGATTTTCAGCAAGCTCATTTATAAAGGGTCTTTTAGGTTTAGGAGTGTGGGAAGAGGTATGAGCTACTGATTTGCCTTTCTCAGTCCTAGTCCTTTTAGATGTAGACATGTTCTTGAGGAAAAATCTGATTTTAGGTCAAATAAGTTAGGGCTTGATCTAGAGATCTTAGAAACCTAGAAATATTGACAAATAGGAGAAGATCTTGAAGCTAGATAGTGAGATTCAGAGGAAAAAATCGGATTTTTACCTGAAAGTTGAAGAACCAAAACCCTAGATCAAGAAAACCTGAATCTCTTCGAATCCAGCGGATGAGAAGACTTGAAAATGAAGATCCAGCTCTTGTAGAAGGAATTTGAGGTGGGTTTTGAGTGAATTTGAAAAATATTGAGGGATTAGAAAGTTAGATGAAATTTTTGAGAGGAGAGGAGTTGGGTTCGACGGCTGAAAAAGTGAGAGAGAGAGAGAGAGAAAAAGTGAAAATAAATAGCAGATTTGGGGCAGGATTCGACGAAACGGTCGACCGGTCGGTCGACCCAACAAACCCGAGAGCTCTGAAATCTCAGAACGGTCGACCGGTCGGTCGACCCAAGAAACCCGAGAGCTCTGCAGTCTTGCAGCGGTCGACCGTATCTAAGGTCGGTCGACCGATGGCAGATAAAAAATAAAAAGCGATTTATTTCAGGCGAACTCGGTCGACCGTGACTATTACCGGTCGACCGACTTTGCCTGAAACACAGTTCTGCAGTATCAGCCAGAGAAAAAAAAAATTTAAAATAAATTTTAATTAAATACAAGGGTGATATAATTATACACACAACATGTTTTAATCTTTATTAGGTCAACTTATCAATCAAAATTACATACAAGACATTTTTATTTTAATTTTCATATAAAAACAAAGTTTTAGAGATGTTGAAGCCGAATACCCAGTGACGGGTTCTGAACTTCATCCTCTTGATTCCTCTTGAATGAGTTGAGGTGCGCAATTGCCATCTCTAAGGTATTTGCTCAATATGAAATTTTACAAAATTATTTCTTAGTTTTGAGAATACAAAGTGTATATATATAAATAATCTAGTCTTGGCATGGACATGTGGACATACAATGGACATGGTATAAAAGATACTAAAACATGGCATATACACAAACATGATAGAAGAGTATGTTTACACAAGCATATATCATTGTAGCATAAAAGTAAACTAACAATCCTATACATGTATATGTATAACCAAAATTTAAAAACTTTAAATGGAGAAGTTACCAATTTTGGGCAATCTCCAAAAATATAGGTGCCTCCATGATAGCGATGCAAGCTTGATGTGATCTTTGGGCATTGTTGCATCCACCACCCGGGCACCGTTTCCCCCTAAGTCTTGGAGGAAGTAGATCCACCTGTTTCATCTAAAATTGGTGGGTCTTTTGGTACCCATACTTTCTTGGGTCCTTTTAGGTTAGTACCGGGGCGAACCCAAACATATTTATTATGCACATTATTTTTAGCAAAACAAAACTTTTCTAAATGGCCTTTGCGGCCATAATGCGTGCATACATAAATTTTACCACTACCATACATATGTGCATGCTTATGTGTGTGTGCATGTTTCCGTGCATGAGTATGGTGAGTGTGTTTCCCTTGGGTTACTCCCTTAGGAAACCTAGAAGCAAATTTCTTTAAATCAAAAGCACATTGTTTAAGAGTTGAGTCTAATACTTCAACCCGTTTTTGCATTTCAACAAAATCATTTTTACTACATGATGCAATGGGGGTTTTCCCTTACAAGCTAGTTTATAATTTGCAAAATCACCTTTTATTTTCTCAAAAGAACTAGACAAATTATTTTTCTCTTTTTCAATAATATTATTTTATCTTTCAAAGACTCATTTTCTCTTTTTAACTTTTTATTATGAGATTGCGAAATCTCATATCTATGTTGTAATTCCTCAAAGAAATGTGCAAGTTCATCCATGGTAAGATCATCATCTTCTAAAGTGTTATCAAGGGTTACCTTAGAAGCATCCTCACCTTGTGCCATGAAGCACATATGAGCGGCGTCGTTTTCCTCTTCGGATTCCGACTCCGTGTCATCCCATGTTGCTACCATAGCCTTCTTCTTCCTTGGTACATGCTTGGAGGTGGTCGCTTGGAGAGCGGGACAATCCGCTATGAGATGTCCGATCTTCTTACAATGGAAGCAAGGACCGGGCTCCTCTCTTTTCTTCTCGTATCTTCCTTGAGGTCTCCCTCTTCGGAAGTTGCTTTGTCTCCCCTTCTTGTAAAACATTTTGCCCACCTTCCGGATGAGCATGGCGAAGTCCTCATCGCAATCCTCCGATGAGTCGTCCTCTTCAATAGTGGTTGGAGTGGCTTTGAAGGCAATTGTTTTCTTCTTGGGTGCCTCCCTTTCTTCTCTTACCTTCATCTCCATCTCATGGGTTTTGAGATTACCGATGAAGCCGGAGAAGTCCATCTCCTCCCGATCGTTAAGCTCTTTGAGAGTAGTCGCCTTGACTGCCCAAGCTTTGGGAAGAGCTCTAATGACCTTGCGAATCTTTTGGTCATTGTCAATCGTGTCACCTAGAGAAGATAATGCATTAGTGATCTTGGTGAAACGAGTGAGCATGTCATCAATGCTCTCATTCTCAAGCATATAAAAATTCTCATATTGAGAACGTAACAAGTCAATCTTGGATCTCTTGACTTGTGACGTTCCCTCATGAGTCACAATCAAAACATTCCATACTTCATATGCAGATTTACAGTTAATAATGCGTGAGAGGTCATCTTCATTAAGGGCTTGGGTTAAAGCATATTGAGCCCTAGCATTAGCCTCATAGTCCTTGGTAGTGTCCTCGGACCATGTTCTCTCATCGGTGAGAGGTTCTACAAATTCTTTAGTTATGGCCCTAGCTACTCTAACTCCTAGGGACTTAAGGAAGAGGTTCATCTTGACCTTCCAAATGGGGAAGTTCAAGCCATCAAACTTGGGTGGGGACTTGATGCTAGAAAAGTCAATGGATGCCATGAATACAAAGAAAATGCACAATCAAGTATAAATACAACAAGTAAATATATAGCCAAATGAAGGATCTCCCTAAGGTGGTTAGACCAAAGACTAGGGTTAGGCTCTGATACCAATTGAAATCACCTAGAGGGGGGGGTGAATAGGTGATGGCTATATGTAAATGGCACAAATGCGGAATTTAAAAATTAACTAACACAAATTGCTCAAATAAAAGACTTGCAATAAATAAAGCAATTAATAGTGCAAGAATTAAAGAGTTTAGAGTTTAGAGAAATTTGAGCAAACGCAAACACGCCGATATGTTTCCGAGGTTCGAGCCACGCTCTACGTCCCCGCCTTCACACTTGAAGGATTTCCACTATTGAAGATCCCACTGGATCACCAATACAAGGACACACTTGTCCTAACTCTCGTGATGCCGCAACACCACCCGGAGCACACTAGCTCGCTTGAGGCCGATGCCTCTACAACTTCACTCAATAAGAAGATGATCACACTTGATCAAAAATTTGCTCACTTGCACAATCCTAGAACCAATATGTAGAAGTAGACTTATGGGATTGTGTAGTGCAAAAGCTAGTGAGGAGTAGAGGTAAAGACTTCAAATGGGTGTATAGAGATTTTGGGCTTTGGAGAGAAAATCTTGTCTAAAAGAAATCCTTTTGAAAACTTGTAAATCCTTTGAAAAACTTTTGTGAAAATGTTCTTGATTATTAGTCTATCATATAGAAGTGACCTCCTATTTATAGGGGTCAAAAATGGCTTCAGAGATTCGTTGGGATCAAGTCCCAAAAGAAAATCTGTCAGAAAATAGAGATGTTGGAGTCTGTCAGAACTTCTGACAGAGTCCGGTCGACCGGGCCGGTCGACCGCCAACGGTCAAAAATCCGACCGTTGGGGCTCTGCGGTCGACCGCCCGGTCGACCGAATTTAACCGAGAGCACTGCACAGTTCTCGGTCGACCGGGTCGGTCGACTGACACGCACATGCACAGATTGTGCGTATCGGTCGACCGGGACGGTCGACCGGTTTCTGTCAGTTCTGAAAAATCAGAACTTCCAGAAACCAGAACTTGGGTTTTTGGAATTTGGTTTTGGATATGAAGTTTGTATCTTGTAAAACTTAGAGTGTGAGCCTATGTCACTACTCTACTAAGTTTAAAACATTTTTATAAAAACTTCTTTGATAAAACTTGTTTTTCCAAATAAATGTTTTTCCAAAAACTTAAAACTATTTTTCCAAAAACTTGATCTAAACATGTTAATTCTAATTTGAAAATAGAGATCAAAAATCCTCTTTGAAGTCATGAACCAAATCAAAATGTGTGTGTAGGTGTAATCCTATAACTCTACTTCTATCAACTAGGTTTTGACAAAATATCTAAAAATGAAAAATACAAATACAAATCTTTGTTATTCTTCATAGTCTTGATCTTGACTTGGTCTTTTCTTTCATCGTCTTGTTCCCGAAGCTTCCTATTGTGCTTGACTTGAGAATGCAAATCTTTGGCGAACTCCAAACTTGTGAGTCTTGATTTGGGAGCCGTCAAATCAACCTATTTTAACCTGAAATTCTTTTAAACAAAAATTGTTAAATACATAACTAGATATGGTTTGTTATCATCAAAATATCCATCAAGATATAGGGCTAATGGCCTTTGGGCCAACAGTTATGCTACTACTTGATACTCGCCTCGTTATGACATATTAATACTTGGCTTAAGATTATCATATTTACGGGAATCTTGTATTATATACGGTGACTTGAAATTATAATACTCATGTACTCTTGAACTCCTGATCTTGTCATGCACTTGCTTTCCTGTGAATTGATAATTACATAATAAATCATAAAAAGAAACCACTTGAATCGGGTCGGGGGAAAATTGCGGCTATCAATATATGTTCGTGTTTATAGTGGTTTTAGGTATGTTGTGCAACTACATTTCCGGTTTGACCTGAGGGCCTCCAAGGCGACCGAGGGGAGCACTGGCTCTCTCTTTCCTGGTACCATCTTGATAAGGGCATCCTATAAGACCCTACTGTACGCCTTGCGGCAGGTTTTGTCCTCCAGCAACAGAACAATCCTGGGCCGTGGTCCCGGACCCACTGTAAACATTGTTCATTGATACCCCCGTTGGTTTCGAAAAATAGCCTCGATTTACTCATATGTGGATGTATGTGTACTGGGACGCTATTATACATACCTAGACATATGGGTAGAACGAATAATAAGTATAAATATTAAAATTGGCAGCAATAGATTTATTCAGGCCTTATCACTTTCATTTTATGCCTCCATTTCATGCTTACTGTACATGTACACTCGACACAGTTCTTGATGCTTAATACTGTTTTGATCATATCAACACACATATACCTATCTCTACACGACACTTGGCATTCACCTGAATATTTATTAGGGAGTTTCTGACTCCCCTGGACTTGCATGTTCAGGTCCTGAAGCTTGGATTGAAGCGGAGCCCTCCACCGAAGATCAAGCTTATCTCTCGGAGCAGGCTGATTTGTCCTAGCTCCTTCTATTCCTGAATCTTCCTGCAAGCTCAGGGATCTTCTTCTCAGCCCGTGAGCACCTTTTTGCTGTACAAATTATAGCTCTTACTTCTGTACCTTATGTGATATAATGTATATGTACTAAAATATCACGCCCTGTATAACTTTGTAATCCTTATGTTAGAATGTATATTTATGCTTCGCACTTTCGTATTCTGATTCTTTCTTGTACTGATGCTTAGCGTATATACGTGAGGGTATTTCTGACCTGCATATATACGTCGCAGTAGCGTCTCCGTACCCGCGGGATCGGGGCGTTACAAATCTATTTTAATCCTTATCATATCAACTAATCCTAAATCCTAACTATGTAATTCTATATCTTAACTACCAATCTCTAACACTATATCTCTTTCTCCCTATTTAATCCTATCTAATCCTATCAATCAAATTTAAATCTTAACCAACCCAATCCTCATATATCCTAACTACTAAATTCTATAGTTATCTTAATTAAATAAATATTCCAACTAACCTAATCTCTCATTATCTCCTAATTCTAACCATCTAATCTTAAATTATCCTAATCTTAACTATATAATCATAACCAATTAACATCTACTAAATAAATATCTAATCCTTAACCAAATCCCTAACCTAATCTTCTCCTTCTTCCTTTACTGGCAGCCCCAACCCACCATGCGGCCTCCTCCTTTTTCTCTAGCGATATCCCGACGGTAGCTCGCGACACCCCGACATCCTCACGGCCTCTGCCTCCTCTGTCGTCGAACTCTCCATGCCCAGCTGTGAGTTTCTCCCCTTCCGCGGCTTCTGCCTCCTCCAGTAAGCTCTGTCGCAGCCTTCTCCCGACCATGTCTCCTCCTGCACCGTGAGTGCGCCCTCTTTCCCTCTCTAGTTCTATGTTATTATATATGTATTTATGTATGTGTCAGTTGTGATTGAGTATGCATAAATTATTATGTGATGGTATATTTGTGGATATGTGCTACATGTGCATGGAGGTGTGCATGTTTGTTGTATATGTTTATGTAAGAGTGTGTTGTAGGCTGTCCAAAAAATCACTAAGGACAAGTCATAAAAAAAAAGCAGAGTCCAAACTCCAGACGCAGGGCTAATCATAGCCATCACTGCAGCATCAAGACGCGAGGGTCGAAACCCGCGTCTTAGCATCACTGCAGCATCAAGACGCGAGGGTCGAAACCCGCGTCTCTGCATCACTGCAGCACCAAGGCGCGAGGGCCGAAACCTGCGTCTCAGTTATAACTACCATCGTTATTGGGTCAATTACTGCTCACATAATGAGGAAGTTAACCCCCATTATGCAGCTTTTTTTTAGGGAGGCACATTCACCCCTGAAACCTCTATAAATAGCCCCGTTTGCTATGGAGAAGGGGTCAGTTGATCAGATAATTCTTGTAGAAGAATTTCGCTTGTGAGCTGTAAAAGCATCAGGACTTCCACCGAAAAGAAAGAGAGTTCAACTCTTCAAACAACTTGCTGCGTACAAGTTAATCTTTACCTACAATCTCTTTGAGATTCCTGGTTGATAGGAGCTGTGTTACTCCATCTGCCATCCAAAGAGAGGATTCCCAAGAGGTCCTGACGTTCATCTGGTCAACGAAAAACAAGATTCACTTTCCACCGCCACATCAAGAATCCAGTATTAAACAAAGGGGAGATTCAAGTCTAAACATCTTCCCTCCCTTGTAGTCAGAGTGTTAATCTGCTATAATTTTTCATTTGATTCAAGGAAATTTTACACGAATTTCTCCCACCAAACAAGAGATGGCGACTCCGCTGGGGACCACTTTCTCTACTGACGAGCAAGTTGTGGCGCAAGGTGACGTCACCTGTATGGGAAAAACGGTCGAATCACTTGTCGTAGAGTTCGACCAGGCGAAGTATGAAGAGTTCCTCTCTTCTGGCTCCAATAGCCCAAAGGCGCGCGTCTACCGAAGAGTCTCTTCGGGGACTTGCTCTCAAGTCCGCTCTAAGATTCTCCTAGACGTGACTGGTGAGAAGAATGTCTGGCTAATCGCATCATGCGTAACGCCCGCGTCAACGCCTCTCAGGAGGCCCGCGTGGTTAACGTCCCTGACGTTCAGCCTGTTCATCCCCTTCCTCAGTGCCAGGTTACCAGGGGTTTCCTTCAACCCACACGACGTAACCGGAATGTCGAACGGCGACAGAGGCGGCGTATGCGTCAACTACAAATTGGAACAACTGTTTGTCCAACAGAGGTGGGACGTGAGGTTCAGACCGACATCTCTTCTGAACCATGTCAGACACGTGAAGTCCGAGTTTGGCAACCTAAACGCGAGATTCACCAAGCTCGCGTTTCTGAAGCACCGCTTCCCAAACGCCACAAGCAGCATTGCGAAGTCCGTGCTCTTTATCAAAGACACGAGACCCGCGCCTTTGTACGCGGAACCCAGCAGCCCTGCGTTCCTCAAGCATCTCTACCCAGATGTGACAATCAGCAACACGAGAGCCGCGTCTCTTCTCGGCAGAGACGCCAGACTCGCGTTTCAGAGCCATGATGCAAGCTGTTTTCATGAGCCCCACGTCTCAGAGCCTTGTGTCTCAGCTTTGCGAAGCAAGGAGAACTCTCACAAGTTGAAAAGACCTCGACAATCTGAGGTTAATCTCTTCGATCCCCCTCCCACAGATCTAAGGGATTATTTGACCAGGAAGAGAAGTGCTAGTCGGATCACTCCATCGTGTTGCTGCGAACGGCTTATTGCAATGCTCTCTGAGTGCCACTGCAGTCCACGTGCAAGCCAGTAGTCTAGATTTGGACAGCTGACTCTAACTCCCCAATCATCTAAAAGAAATCGCTCCCACAGAAGGAGGACTTTCTCTGACACTGATTACCCTGAAATCACTGCAAACATGACAAGCAGGAGTAGGGGAAAGCAACCGGTGGTCAGCTCCGACGAGTCTGACACAGAACTGGAAGGAGTGTACCAACATACTCGCACTCAGACTGGGGTAATTCCCCCAATCAATTAAGTGCCCTGGCTCGGGGCATTGAAATAAATGACTCGCATTCCACTGTTGCAGAGTCACAGGCTTCGAACTCTTCCATAGAGAAGGAGACCTTTATATACATGACAAATACTCCTGAGGAGACAGCCAGGCGCTTGGAGCAGTAAGCCCAGGTCTAGAAGGAATAATTCAAGATGATACGTGCTCAATAAGAATCTATCGATACCCTCAAGCAGATGCTGGCACAATTGCTTGAAGACAAAAAGAAGTCAACCGACAAAACTTCCTCTAAAAAGTCTAAAGGCAAACGAAAAGAGGGAGAAAGCTCATCTTCTGTATATATTGAGGAGAAAGAGCAATCTACTTCTAGCTCATCTAAATCCTCATCTCAGGAAAAAGACAACCGAGACCATGGAGGGGTTCATTTAAAAAGAATGAATCAATTAGAGCAACGTCTCGAGGCCCTTACTAATTGAAAAGGCCTCCAAGAAGCAGGAATAGTCCGGCCATATCCAGCCGAGTGGGACCTTGTTCCATACCCTCCCAAGTTCAAAGCTCCGACCCTCCAAGCATTTGACAGTAAAGGGTCACCGAACCAACATATCTACTACTTTAAGTCTCAGACGGGGAACGTGGTAGATAACGATGCCATCCTGGCACGTTTGTTCATCGGCACCCTAAAAGGGATCGCCTTTGAATGGTTTATGAAGCTCCCGAAAGGCTCCATTAAAATTGAGGCGATTTGGAGAAGCTCTTCCCGACACGCTTCTTTGAAGACGACTCAGAGGTCACAATGCCTACTCTTTTGGCTACAAAGCAGCGAAAGGGGGAGTCCATCAAATCATTTGTAGAAAGATTTCAGAATGTAGCACTCCAATGTCCAAGCGGTATGACCCAGGTCACCCTGGTGGAAACATGCCGCCACAATCTACAAACTTCACTCCTCGCCCAAATAGGAGTTGCTGAAAGCCGCATCTGGAAATAATTGATCCAGCAAGGTGAACAGGCTCAAGAAATTGTCGCCCGGGTTAGGGCAGAAGAAAAGAAACCCAGACCCGAAAGGTCGACAAGACGTGCGCCAGACGCATCCCTTCAAACAAAAAGGAAGGATAACTTGGCGACAGAGACCAAATCCGCTGTCAAACCGCAACCGGTCAAGGGAGGGGGCTCTGCAAGTCAGCCACGTGCCAGCAAGCAGTATTCCTTCAAGGACGAATATGTTGACTCGCTGTTCAAATTACTTAACAAGAGCAACAGACTGAAGCTTCCTAAAGCTAGACGCCCTGAAGAAGTCAGTAAAACCGATAATCCTAACTACTGCCTGTATCATAGGATGCTTGGACACCCCACCAAGAGCTGTTATGTCTTCAAAGACATCCTTCAGGCTCTGATTGACGCAAAGGTACTAAAACTTCGTCCAGAGCAGAAGCAAGTGACGGCTAATATGACATCATTCCTCCAGTTTGGAAGACAACCTTCAACACCCTCTGGAGTAGTCCCCATCCCAAAAGGGGAACTAAGAATGATCAACATAGACCCTCACAATCAGCAAGAGAAGGGTCTTGTACCTATCCCCACACCTCACGGGAAAATTATGTGGGTTCATCCTGACCTTATGGAGGGCTAGCAATGGACCACTGGTGCCAGCAGGAGGTCCAAAGGCAAGGCAAAGGCGTCGTCCTGCAATGTGGTGTGTGTTTCTTCCCGCGAAGCAGAAACTGATGTTCCCTCACTGACTGATTCAGAAGAGAAAATAATAGTTCTCGCTGCAGAACCCGACCAACTTATGGCGAAAACTCGTTCGGGCCAGTCATATTTAAAAAAGTATGACGAAATGGCGGCAATCTCTCCAAAACCCGCTACAGAGTCAGCCAAGCCCTCCACAAAATAACCCGTGGAGAGACAGAAAGAGCTTCGATTTTCTAAAGCTCTCTCAAAAAACATCGCGGAAGGATCCACAACATCTTACCGCTTTGACGTCCTGACTCAACTGGCCAATATCCCAGCCCGAATTACTCTTTACGAATTCCTGAGGTTATCAAAGTCAACCAGAGAGGCTTTGAGAGAGGCTCTAGCTGACGCTGAGATTTTCATGACCCAGGTGCCGGTTGGACCACCGGAGGAAGATGTAGAGGATTGCCTCCACGCCTCCCAAAATGCTCCCTGCATCACTTTCACGGCTGATGATATGCAGGTTAAAGGGAAACATAATCGACTCCTATACTTCATAGGGTACATCGGATCATCTGAAGTAAGCCGCATTCAGGTAGATCCAGGGTCTGCATTGAGAATTATGCCTCACCAGGTCATGCAACATTTAGGGGTTCCTACCCACCGGTTGAGCACCACCCAGACTACCATTTATGGATTCAATGCCAATGGTACCCGTCCAATGGGGAAGATCAAGCTCAAATGCTAAATTGGGAACTTAAAGTCAGAAGTGACATGTTACGTGATCGATGCTGACACCTCCTACAATTTGCTGCTGGGACGACCATGGATTCATCGTAATTCTATCGTTCCCTCCACCCTCCACCAAGTCATGAAATACATTGATGGGAGCGGAAAGGTACGAACGTTGATTGCCGAAAGGCATCCGTTCAAGGGAGTCGAGAACTATTTCACAGACTCTCTCTTGTACCGGGACTTTATGGAAAGAAACGAGATCCCGCAACCTGAGGAGCCAGACTCTGGTAATGAAGTTGACACCGAGCCGGAGAAAGAAGAGTGCATGTGGGAACTAGATCCACTTGTAACGAGCATTAATAAGCTCGATGTTGATAACACCGCCAAGGATGTAGGCGGATGGTATATTAATGAAGAATTAGATTTAGCTTATTTTTCTATTTTCGCTTCTGATTCAGTGCCGTTAGACACTAGTACTGAAGTGGATGATGACCCCTGGTCGGCAATGTATGCTTTGACATCATTGCATGTACCAGTGAAGTCATCCTTCAAAACGTACCAAGATGTCGGTGATGCGCAAGAATCAATATTCATGGTTCCAGCAAGACAGAAAGGCCAAAAACTAATTCTTTTCGGACAAATCAAATCCGAGCCGATGTCTCGTGAAGAATCAGAAAGCGAGAAAGAACCCCCTCAGTTCGGTCATTATGAGCCAAATGTACTCAGAATGATGGAAAGCATGGGGTATGATCTGACAAACGGTCTAGGGTTGAACTTCAGCAAAGGAAGGAGAACACTACTCCGATCTTTTGTGCCAAAAGGGAAAGCCCCTGATTATTATCATCGAACTCATAGGGGGTTGGGCTATGTGTCAACTCTGATCCCATCAGCCTCTGAGTCTGAAGAGTCATTATGCCATAATTACTCATCGGGCACGTCATCGTGGGAGTCAGATGTTAGTGTCGACAACATCTTCAGAGAACTTTCAGTGAATATCGTTTCAACAAGCCACCTGAAAGACAAAGATGAAGAAATGATCCAATCTGATACAGATCCTTGGATCAAACACTTAAATGCTCTTTGGGATACTCGTTTTGAATAGCTCGAGCCACCCACGGAGGATAAGGTTGCTCAGATTAACCTAGGAGATGAGGCTAATCCTAAGCCCATCTTTATAATTAAAAGCTTGTCGCCCATCGAGAAAGAAGATTTAATATCTCTTGTGCGAGAATATATAGATGTTTTCGCCTGGAATTACGAGGACATGCCTGGACTTGATCCTCGAGTGGCTATGCATCGCCTCAACATTAATTCGGATGTAAAGCCAGTCAAACAACAGCAGTGACGGTTCCGTCCAGAAGTAATGGAGGCAATTAAGTCAGAAGTCAAAAAACTTATAGACTCTGGCTTCATTAGGGAAACAACATCCTGATTGGGTAGCCAATATCGTCCCCGTTGTCAAAAAGAATGGAAAGATCCGGATCTGCATTGATTTTCGCGATCTAAATGAGGCCTGTCCCAAAGACGAACTCCCACTTCCAATTACGGATGTTATGATTGACAATATGTGTGGATTCGAGAGAATGTCCTTCATGGATGGATTCTCAGGGTATAACCAAATCAAAATGTATCCTGATGATGAAAAACATACCTCTTTCAGGACACCACTGGGGGTATACTGCTACACCGTCATGCCCTTCGGACTAAAGAATGCGGGGGCGACATATCAGAGGGCCATGAATGCCATTTTCCAATCACGCATGCGCAAAACGCTGGAATGCTATGTTGACGATGTTGCAGTAAAAAGCCGCGCCAAAGGTGATCACATAGCCGATTTAAAGGCTATCTTTGACATAATGCGGACCCATCAGTTGAAGATGAACCCCACCAAATCCTTCCTGGGAGTGGCCAGCGGCAAATTCCTATGGTTTGTGGTAACTTCCACAAGAATTCATTTAGACCCGGAACAGGTTTGCGCCATTCAGGAGATGCAACCTCCACAGAATCTCAGAGAACTCAGGGGATTGCAAGAACGATTGGCATACATCCGAAGGTTCATCTCAAATCTCTCCGAAGATGCCAACCCTTTACCAAATTAATGAAAAAGGGTGTCTCGTTCATTTGGGACAATGCTTGCCAACAAGCGTTTGAGGAAATTAAACAATACCTCACACAACCACCAGTCCTTACAGCTCTGGTGTCCGAAAAACCTTTCCTGATATACGTACGAGTAATGGATCATTCTCTAGGAGCTTTACCAGCCCAGAACAATGATCGAGGATACGAGCAAGCAATCTATTATTTGAGTAGAACCATGATCGGGGCCGAACATCGATACAACCCGATCGAGAAGAAATGTTTGGCATTGGTGTTCGCTGTTCAGAAAATGCGGCACTATTTGGTAGGCCAAACTATAAATGTCATATCAAAGGTTAACCCTTTGAGGCTACTCATGACAAAGCCATCATCGTTAAACGGCCGATTGGCAAAATGGGCCATACTGCTATCCCAATATGAAATGCACTTTTTACCACAAAAAGCCATGAAGGGACAAGCGGTGGCGGATTTCCTGGCCGAGCATCCAGATCCGAGGGCAACCGAACTTTACGAGGATCTCCCAGATGAGGTCGCTGAATTCTGCCTAACCCAGACATCTTTTGAAAGACAAGTGTGGCAACTTTTCTTTGACGGTGCATCGAGAACAGGCCCGAAAGGACATATCATAGCAGGAGTGGGGGTAGTACTCGTCTCCCCACAGAACTATGTTATTCCTCGAGCCGTCGCATTAACCGAGCCTTGTTCCAACAATGTAGCGGAGTACAATGCATTTTTGATTGGAATCCAACTCTCCTATGAGATTGGCGTTAAAAATCTCGAGGCATATGGTGACTCTAAACTTATCATCAACCAAGCTCGCGGGGAGTACGAAGTCAGACATGAAGATCTAGTACCCTATTACAACGCAACTGTCCACATAGCCGAGCGGTTTATAAACTTTTACATCGACCATGTACCCCGCCAGCAAAATGCGCATGTAGACGCACTGGCGTCTCTCGCTGCCTCATTAACCCTTCCAGCTGGAGTAGTAGAGAAAATACTTGTCCACAGCCACTACCTGTATTGCCCAAGAATCGCTTCTGAGGATTACTAGAAGCCGACAGGAGACTGTCAAGTCAAAGAAGCTCTTAAGTCGTCAACCGGCCCAGAGCCTAAAGACTGGCGATTCCCTTACATTGATTATGTCTTGTACGGCATCCTGCCTGATGATACCAAAGAAGCGGCTGTCATTAGAAGGAAAGCCCCAAATTCTACTATAATGCGATCACACGAATACTGTATCATCGATCGCATGACGGGATCTTGCTCCGCTGCCTATCACAAAAAGAGGCACAGGAGGTATTGAAAGAAGCCCATGACGGCATGTGTGGAGCCCATCAACCTGGCCCAAAACTTAGGGATCGACTCCAAAGGTTGGGATATTATTGGCCTAAGATGATCACTGACGCCATCACTTATGCCAAAAAATGTCACGCCTGCCAAGTGCATGGTGATTTTATCCATCAAGCACCAGGATACCTCCACTCTATAACTTCTACCTGGCCATTTGAGATGTGGGGCATGGACGTAGTTTGCCCTATCAGCCCACCATCATCAAAAGGACATCAGTTCATTTTAGCCATAACCGATTACTTCTCTAAATGGGCTGAAGCCATTCCTTTGAAGGAGGTAAAGTCATCTGATGTAATCAAATATGTTAAACATCACGTCATCTACCATTTTGGTGTACCTCGGCGAATCGTCCATGAAAATGGACCCCAGTTCGTCAGTCAGGCTTTCCAGAGGTTTTGCACTAAGTTCAGAATCCAGAGTGTGTCCTCAACGGCATACTACACCGCCGCTAATGGTCTCGCAGAAGCTTTAAACAAGACCATTGGCAAGCTTCTCAAGAAGTTTGTCTCGAAAAGTCAGCGTGACTGGGATGATAAGTTAGGTGAATGCTTATGGGCCTATCGCACAACTGTTCGAACCCCAACTAAAGCTACACCATTTTCTTTGGTATATGGATGTGAAGCCGTGCTTTCACTAAAAATTCAAATTCCATCTCTACGTGTCGCCTTGACCGCAGAGATGACAAAGGAGGAGAAGCATCGACTACGACTCTAAGAACTGGAAGCCTTAGATGATAAACGTCTGTAGGCCTAACAACAAATTGAGCTCTGCCAAGCTCGGATTACCAGTGCCTTCAACAAGAAAGTTAAGGCGCGAACTTTCAAGAAAGGTGACCTTGTCTTAGCCGTCAGAAGAACTATGGTGATGACACATAAGACAAAAGGAAAATTCTAGCCCAAATGGGAAGGACCATTTGTAGTAGAGTTAGTCTACTCAAATGGAGCATATCGCCTCATAACTTCAAACGGTGATACACTCATGATGCCGATCAACGGCAGATTCCTGAAGAAGTACTTTCCTTAAATAGTACTTTTCCTCTGATCAAGTTAATATTACACCTCTGATCAAAACTCTAGATCCAAGAAAAGTTTCTTTCCTTTACTCATCACGACGGATTGGTGACAAGCTTGACAAATAGGGTGTTTTTAAAAAAAGGGGTAAACAAATACAAAAAGGAGAAGAAAGCTAATAATCTTGCTTTGCCAAAGAACGGATTTGTTCCTGGAGACGATGCATCTCGTGCTGACGTACCCTTTCAGCCTCCATTAGCGCTTGGACCTGCAGCATCTCCTCAGACAAAAATCTCTTCGCAGCCAGTTGCGCTTGAAGAGATTCCAACCTGGAGGAATGAGCAGAGAGATTTTCTTCAGCCTGTATCTTAGCAGTTTCCAGCTCCTCCAGCCTTTTTCTAGCAGCGGTAAGCTTCTGCTCATTGATCTCGATCAAGGCTTGTGCCCTGGCTATGGTAGCTCGAGCAATAGCAATAACCTGCTCTGCACTCTGTATGACGATTTCAGATTTCTTGGAATCGCCAATCAGCCTTTGGTGGTCAGCTTGGAAATACTGGAGTCAGCTATTTGTTCCTCCATCTCCTTTCGCTCATGTTCTTGAGCGGCAAGAAGCTTATTTAGGGTTGTCCGAGCCTCATCTACTGAACCAGCATTTTTCAGAGACTTGAGCTCCTTCAGATAGCTTCCCAGCTGCTCCACCAGCATCAGGCATGCCTTAGCCTGCGAAGGACTCCCAGTATGACCAATGTTCTCGATCTAATTTTCGAGAAGTATTCGGGCAAACTTGAAAGAGCTGCCCCCAGAAAGGATGAGGTCAATACAAGATCTCATGGAAGTAAATAATTGCTGCACCATTTAACGTGCTAGCTCTTCAATGATGTCATTGACTGGAGAGAACTCTACTGATGTACTCCCGAACCCCCTTTCCATGATAGGGCGAGAGACGGGAATCAGTTCATCTTGTGCAGGAGTGAGGCCGACGATAGGTTCATCAGGTACTGAGATAGTCGCCGATACCTCCGGGACGGTTATTGTCGTAGCGGCTTCCACTGCGACAGGAGTAAAAGCAAACCTTGCGACATCGGGTTCCCCGATCGAGGTTTAAACTGTACTACCTTCTGCGTCAATACTTGCCGCAGGATTCTCTACTTGAGCTACTCCAGCGCTCTCTACAAACTAAAATGTCAATAATGACAATAAAAAGAAGAATATTCAATACGTCAGTATTCTCTTACCAAGTTGAGGGTCTGAAGATGGCGAATTCCTAGATAGGTCGTGTGGGGTTGAGGTCTCCCCGACGCCGACGGTCGTACTTTCTTGAGGCATCCCGGTAATAGGAACCTCAGGGCCCTCTTGCTAGGCAAGCTCTTGAATCATCTCTTCGATATGAGAGGAGGTTGTGGCTTCACTGTCGACAGCCAACCCTGAAAATCAAAAGTAGATGTCAGAACCCTTCCTTAACTTGAGAAGGAGACGGTTCAAGAAAACAAGGAAAGTACCTTCGGTAGCAGCAATTATTGCTATCGGTGAAGCCGTCACAGGGTCGCATCCTTGTATCTCTTCCTCTGAAATATGCGAAAATTTGCTCGTATCAGGAAGAGCAGGTTCATCGCCAAAATCAACTTCTTCGCCAGGATAATACCCTTGTTCTTCGGACGATGAAGATGACAGTTCAACACAAGCGGGCTCAGCAATCGAGACTTTACTACTGAGCACCCCAGTAGTAGGGCTGGGATCAATAACCCGTGAAGTGGGCATCAATACACTGGGAGACCCAGGCTGTTGCATCTCAACCCTCCTCTCTTAAACGGAAGAAGGCCCAGGCTGAGTTGAACCCCTGGGATTTCAATGTCATCCCTCCCTACCAAGTCAACTTCGGGTCGCTCAGCCTCTTCAGCCATGATGGGTTCACCTGCAAATTCTCCTTCTTCTAGGATTATGGGGCCCTGCTGCGTAGACCACGAGAACGAAGAGGGGGGATCTCCTCTTCCTCTTCCTCTTCCTCCCTCTGCTCCTCAACACCAGAAGGAACTACCTCGGGCATTGAAGCTTCAGCCTCCGATTCTCTCCTAGCCTTCTTCGGGATAGGCTCACCCTTGGAAGTAGAGCCGTGGGAACGTTTGGACACAGCCTGCCGACTCTTTTTAATGGCCTGCTCCTTGGATGCTGCTGCTCTCGGTCCTGCCCATGTTTCCCCTCCTGTTTCTTTCTCGGCTGCCTGATATTCCTCCATACCTCGCGCGCGTTTGTTAGACTCCAATTTGTCCTTATAAGACGCCTTGATGCTCTTAATGCATGAGATATTTATTGAGAAACCAGGCATCTTGCTAGCCAGGGAGTACCAAGTACAGAAGCTAAGGCTAGTGTAACAGTTGGGCGTCTTGTGAGGCAAGCTGAAAACAGCTTTTGTCCCTCTAGCCACGCTATAGTACCATGCCCAAGCCCCTCAAATAAATTCCCGCTGAAGGCGAGATTAGCATTGGGGTTACCAATATATAATTGATCATAGCCGAACTGTCGAGCAAAATGACTCGGCATATAAGGCTCAATCGTACATGAGTTCCCTTGCCGAAAGAGCAGATACCCAGGCCGAAAATTAATCAGCCACCAGAAGACTCCTGATGGCAGCCTTGTGAAATCATCTGGTGCCGCAAGGTCAGAAATTTATCCCCGTAAGATGCATCAGCAATCTCGGGAAGCAACGGTCGAGCTGGTAGTTCGAAGCGTTCAGAATACATTTCCGAATGAAGAACATATAGTAGTTGGACCAGCTCGAATTCTCCAGCTTTTGCACAAAAGGGACAAACCCCTCAGACAGAGGCACTGCCGTCATCAGTGAAGGGCAGTGCATAACGTACCAAGCCATCAAGTACGTATATGGAAGCTCGATCCTAGGGTTAGGGGTCTTTACTCTTGGCCTTCCCTCCGAGTCAACCTCTGGTCTACCTTTGGAGTCGACAACGGCTTCCACTTGGCATAGGCTTTTAACCAGAGCCCGTAATCCACTTTGAATTGCAGCCACCATTGCTGGAAGAAGGGCGATGGACTTTCCGTAGGCCAACAAAATCGCGGGTTACACCACATCGGCGACAATTACTTCATATGGCAGTGTTGGCACTATACAACGCTTCAGCCATAGCATAAGAAAGCCCGCCAACAGCGCCCGATCAGAAACAGGAACTCGAGCCTGATGATGAAAACTTTTAAAAACCGTATCAGGTTTGAAAGTATCTTCATTTGACTCCGTGGTGTAAGAGCTCGCAGAGGCATTAATCCTCTCAGCAATTTCTTCATCAGTGTTAGGAGCCAGGCTAGTCACTGGGCTGTCTTTCTCATTTATACCATTAAATAGGTAACTCGCCCAGGACATCTGCTTGACACCCCAGGTTCTCCAGGAGGTTATTTGGCCGCAGATGTGGAAGTGACACAACACTTCCCAGTATGTCTCATATACTTGAGGGCTCTCCTTCTTCAAGAGATGGAGTTCTTCAGAAGTCGGAACGTAATCTTCATAAGGGGCATCTCCCATAACAAGCCCCGAGACTTCATACAGCTCATGAAGAGCGAGCCCCATCTCTCCGACCGGAGTAAAAAATGTGCCTGTCAAAGGATTATAGTACTCCAGGATGCCATAGATATTATGGGAACTTTGCGGGAGGCCATACTGCACAGCCCTGACCAAGTGGTACAGCCCCACCTGTTCCAGCAGAGCTCCAAGTTCGACAAGGACAAATCCAACCATCCTGCCCCACCAGGATCTGTTCGAAGAATGAACCCACCCGAGCGGGCGGAAGTCGACGGGAAAATCACCCTGGCCTTCATGAACTGGTTGATGAAGGTGGTGCCAAGCTGAGGGGTTTCCCCTCTCGGATATTCAGACCTGACCAATCCGGGGAATAAACCAAAGACCTCTTTCCCATGGCCGGCAGAGTGTATTTCTTTGGCACCTAGTCTGCCAAGAGAGACACCGGAGACAAATTGGGAAAGATCCCAGTCCATCGCACGGTGAACAGACATATGCTGAAGATAAGATAGGGGATACATCCTCTCCATATTTGGAAGAAAGAACCTCTTATCCCCTATCTGACGGAGCCACTTATAATCTCCGTCGTGTAAAATCCTATCATCCTCGTCAATGTCGTTACGAAAGAAGAAGACAGGCTTCTGTAATGGAGTGCGAGAATCCGTCTCAAACAGTCCATCAGAGATAATCTCTCGGAGGGTCAACATACTGGCCTTAGAGATCCACTCCTTTCGCTCCTTCAACTTACCAGTAGTCACAGGAGCAGTTCTCTGAAGTACGAAGGTTAGATTACGATCAGCACCGCCTACGTGCCCAAAATGACACTTTTGGACAAAGGGTTGGAGGAGTATCATACTGCAAAGAGAACAACACTTGATCAGAAATCTGAAAGAAAATGGCTAAGTGTTTGAACTCAAGCGCAGGAATGAATCCAGACGCGGAGATCATCAAAATCTGCATCCAGCCTCAAAGAACGCGAGGCTAGCATGAAGCCCGCACTTTAAAATCCAGGACTTAGAGAAATTTCTAAGTATCAGACTCAGACGTGAGATTCATTAAAACTTGCGTCTGATCTTACAAGATGCGAGAATTGTAAGAAGTCTACATCTGAACTCCCCACACTTAGAAATATTCTGAGTATTGAGTCCAAATCGTAAGGCTCAATGAGGCCCTGCGTTCAACAAACAATTACGGACTCAAGTTGATAAAGGAAAGATGCAGAGGTCGTCAAAGCTGTGTCTTGTCTATCAACTCAAGAACCGCGCCTGAAGATCAAACACGGGCATGAGCCCGCGTTGGCGGTTCACATTCAAAAGGGACTTAATAGTTAAAAGAACTTTATAAGCCCTTCAATGGCGGAAACCAAATCAGTTGGTTTTACTACCTGAAATAGGGGACTCCTGCATGGAGGATCCACCCATTGGAATCTCCGGAGCGACGGCGCTCGAAGACGAAGAAGCGGGTTTGGTCTTGGGTGCCATGTCGACCGTGAAATCACTGTTGAAGGTGGTGCAAATGAAAAAAAGCTTTAAGCTTTTTCTTAAACCTAACTCGGCGAAGAAGAAGAGTCTAATGATGACTCTTGAAAGACTGTTGTCTTTTATAGGCACAAAAATCCCTAGAGATACGCGGCGCTTGGCTCGAGGCCTAATCCCTGGCCGACGCGTGGCGTGCATATTAAATGCAACGCAAAATTCGCGCGCCAAAGGAAAGATGTCCCTTCAGTTCTGCCGACATGTGGTAACGCGCCTACAACACGGATTTGTGTTTCAACGGAAAACCGCGTTCCTCCAAAAGTCGCGCCTCTGCAGTAAGGCCTAAGGGCGAAAGCTGCGTCTTCATCTCAAAAGACGCATCCCTACAAGAGCCGGGGTTCTGCAGCAAACTAATGATGCGTCCCCACTCCAAGTGAGGACTGCATCTTTAAAGCAACATGACCCCTGCGTCTACAGGACTTGCATTCAGTCTTTTCAGTTCAACAGTACACTGGCACAAGCAGATGACTGTTTACTCCTGGTTCAGAGTACACCAACAACAAATTCAGAACACTGGGGAGGTCTAGACTGTGTATCTAGATACTCACCACGATCATTTCTGGCAGCTTCAAAGGGTTACACAGTACACTCACGAAGACCATATTCCAGACAGGATCAAGCTCAGAGCATCTCAAATGATTGTCAGTCCAATCATGAGAAGTATGAACTCAACCAAATTTCAAAGTATTTCAAAATCCATCCCAGTCAATCGCGGAATATCGAAAACTTTGGAGGGGTTTCTGTAGGCTGTCTAAAAAATCACTAAGGACAAGTCATAACAAAAAAGAAAATAGAGTCCAAACTCTCCAGACGCAGGGCTAATCATAGCCATCACTGCAGCATCAAGGCGCGAGGGTCGAAACCCGCGTCTCAGCATCACTGCAGCATCAAGACGCGAGGGTCGAAACTCGCGTCTCTGCATCACTACAGCACCAAGGCGCGAGGGCTGAAACCCGCGTCTCAGTTATAACTGCCCTCGTTATTGGATCAATTACTGCCCACTTAATGAGGAAGTTAACTCCCATTATGGAGCGTTTTTTTAGGGAGGCACGTTCACCCCTGAAACCTCTATAAATAGCCCCATTTGCTATGAAGAAGGGGTCGGTTGATCAGATAATTCTTGGAGAAGAATTTCGCTTGTGAGATATAGAAGCACCAAGACTTCCACCGAAAAGAAAGAGAGTTCAACTCTTCGAACAACTTGCTGCGTGCAAGTTAATCTTTACCTACAATCTCTTTGAGATTCCTGATTGATATGAGCTGTGTTACTCCGCCTGCCATCCAAAGAGAGGATTCCCAAGAGGTCCTGACGTTCACATGGTCAACGGAAAATAAGATTCACTTTCCACCATCACATCAAGAACCCAACATTAAACAAATGGGAGATTCAAGTCTAAATATTTTCCTTCCCTTGTAGTCGGAGTGTTAATCCGCTGTAATCTTTCATTTGATTCAAGAAAATTTTACACGAATTTCTCCCACCAAACATGTGTATATATGTATAAATGTATGCATGGTTATAGTGTGTGAGTATTGTGTATGCCTGAGTGTATGCATGATTGTGTATGTATGTATGTATATACTCGTATATATATGTATAGGGGTGTGTAAATGTTTATTTATGTGTACTTGTGGGTATATGTGTTTGGTTATATGTTACAGCGATGCAGACTTGTTCGTGCGCTTCGAACCTAATAACAGAAGACCCAGACCTGTTCTGGATTTATGTTCGTTATGAACCGGATACACTGGTGATTCGAAAACCGATCTATGTGATGATCCGGAGATCCGTACGTGCAGTGAAGACCAGACGATGATTCGGTCCTAAAATCACGTCATTTCATGTGAGTGTTTGTTTATTGGCTATTTCAATTTCAGTGTCTTATTTTATTGTTTCATGCGAATGCTTGTATTATTCTGCATTATTCTGCTCATGACCATGCTCACTTCATTGATATCCGTACTTGTGTAGTGATATTTTGAGACTGGAATGTATTCGACAGATTGCCAACTTGATGTTAGGAGTTAATGTTCAGTAGTTGATACGTGGACTATATATACATCATCATTGATTATAAGATCAACATTTACTATTGAGATTGGGAGTCTCTCTTTATGTATTTTGATATTTTTTTAATTTTTTGGGCATGCTAATACTTGAATTAGTTGAGAGACTGTATTTGAGTAGTATATGACTTAAATTATGAATTAGATCAGAGTAGTTTGTATGGTGGATTTTACGGATATACTGTAGAATAGTAATCATTATGGATTATTATATTATGAGAGAGTAGGGTATTTCAATGATGATGGATCAAATATATATCTTATGTCAATGTATATAGATTCACTGTTTTTTATTCTGAGACATTATTACATTATCATTTCAAGTGGATTCATTATCATTTTGGGATTTGAACTATCAGTTATATAACTTAGACTATAATCAGATTTGAATCTTGAATTTGACTGATTCATGATGGTAATATATAAGTGTATATCTGAGGGACATTATCAATGGAATTGATTAATCTTTGTTGGTGGTAAAACCGGTGAGAGATTAGTTGTATATTGATGATTGATTATTTGGAGATTCTTTATCAAAAGAATGAGATTTTAGACTTGAAATTATCCGTAGACTTGATTGAGTGTAGATGACTTTGGGTTGATGAATATGTGTTTGACTGGATTGGTCAGAACTAATGGTTCAGACTTGTATACAGTTGGATTGTTATCTCAATATATGGATGTTGTGGTTGATCTTTATAAAAGTGAGAATATGTGATGATCTTGATCGATGATCTTACTGTTATTCGATAGTGAGGGTATGATTATATGTAGCTGACTGTTTATGTGAGACTCTGATATATTGGTGACTAGAAGATTAATATACTAATAAGATAAAAGACTAGAGTAGATTGACATGAACGAGAGAACCGATTATTGATTCATTGAGATGGTAGTTTATTATATTATATACTTTATCATGAAGTGATACTTAATGATTCATGATGATTGTATTGAGACTATACGTTGATGGATCAGTTACTATTGTATCTTAGTGCAGATGGATGATATTGATCAGTTCTAAATGAGACTATATATTGTGTAGTATCCTGGCTTGTTATTGCATTCATGTTATTAAAAGTTACTGGGAAAATATTGTCGGACCGTAACACATGCATTGTTTCATTGTTCTACCGTTTACGCAGTAATATTATCATATTGTTATTGTTACATCATTGATATTGTTACTGCCACCGTAGCGTCCCAGTAATCGAAATAATATGTATATTGATTGATCAAAATAATAAAGAAATTGTACAACTTACACCGGAATTGAAAAAATTGATGGAGGAGACATCGTTTGTATTTTGGGTGGACTTAGGATACATGTCGCGCAGCCAAGATATGGTTCCACTGCTGGGTTCCGGAGAATGACTGACATCACGTATTGTTCATATGTTATTATTACTGTTTTTGAGTACCTAACAGTAGGACCTGATTCTGCGTCAGGTGATTGGGCCATGGTTTCGGGTATGTACAGTAAGTTCACCTAGAGGGGGGGTAAATAGGTGATGGCTAATCTAATGGTCACTTAATGTCAAATAATGCAAATAATGCGGAGCTAAAAGCAATTATGACCAATTTAAAATCTTTTACAATATACACTATGTATAACACAAGAGTGTTGCCGAATTCCCCGTGAAGGGCTCTGGACAAACTCCTCTAGATTCCCCTTGAATGGGTTGAGGTGCCGCGTTGGCTCTCTTGGTTGAATACAAGTGTAGTCACAATCCCAAGCAATATATCAATATGAGCACAAGGAATATATCATGCATATAAAGATGAACACAATAAATGAATGCAAGATATAAGGGGATAGAGAGAGAGTGAGCAATCGCAAACACAAAGGGTTTGTTTCGAGGTTCGAGCACACTTGCTCTACATCCCCGCCTTCGACACACGAAGGATTTCCACTATGCAAGATCCCAATGGATCTCTCCTTGGTGCCGCAACACCTACAAGCCCTCGGACTCCCTAGTCCTGTACACACGCAAGCTCACTAGCTCGCCGAGGCCGCACCTCAAACACACCGAGTTCACACAAGAACTCAAAACCACCACGAGCACACTTGCCCGTCTCCTCAAAGTACAAAGATGAAATCTTTGGTGATCTACAACACTTTGATCACCAATTACAAACTCTCACAACACAATCCTATGGATAGATAAGGCAATGGATAGCTCAAGTGATTGTGAGAAAGCAATGAAAGAACTATGGTGAAAAACTCAAGAAATCTCTTTTAACACACTCTAAATAAAAACCCTTTTGATAGGAAATATTGGCACTCTATTTTGTGGAGAAAACTTCTGAAAATGACTAGGAAAAACTGGCTCTAAGTCTCCCAAAAATCTTAGCTCAAAACAATGACCAAACCCCCTTTTATAGAGGTCAGAAAAATATGACCGTTGGGGTCTGTCAGAGCTGCCGGTCGACCGCCCGGTCGACCGCCAACGGTCGAAAATCCGACCGTTGGAGCCTCCGGTCGACCGCCCGGTCGACCCAGAAATCCAGAGAGCAGAACTCTCTTCAGCGGTCGACCGTCCGGTCGACCGGAACACTGTGCTGACAGACGCACAAGTCTGTGCACGTCGGTCGACCGCTCGGTCGACCGGACCAGCCTGTCAGCCAGTTCCAGGTCTGGAAAACTGGTTTAAAAATTAATTTTAAAATCTTTTAACACTTATAAAATTCCATAAACTTGTTTTACATTCTATATTGAAAACCAAACTTGTGATAATAATTTTCAAGACATATATCAACATATTCATATCATTTCAGCGTCTTGCAAATTTTATCAAAAATCAAAACATGTATTTTTCAAACTTGGTTTTCATAACTTCACAAAATATAAAAACAAGATATTTGATTTCATTTTAAGGCATAGTGTGTATGGATATGATCCACTACACAATCATAATGTAATATCTATGTTTTTGATATTAAGCTCTAAATTTGGTTATGGTTGAAAAGATATACCTGAGAAATACCAAAAACCAAAGTATATATTTTGTCACAAAGAAAATCTTTTACTAAAGAAAATTCTTTTCTAAACATAAAAATCTTTTGTGAAAGCAATTCTATCAAGAGTTCTATCAAGAGTGTGTGTAAGATATACTTGAGCAATCCACCAACTATCTATCCTTTACATTTTAACTAAAAACAAAAACTAAATCTTATACCTAGACACAAGTCTTGATCTTGAAGTCTTCCCTTGAAGTCTTCTCATCATCTTGACTTGGTCCAAGCTTGATCCAAAAACTTCTTGGATCACACCGTGCTAGCTCCAAATCTTGACATTTTATCCTTTGTTGAGCTATGCACCTACTAAGATCTTGATAATGAATCTGTCACTAATTAAACACAAGATCATTAGTAAACATAACTTCATGAGTTGATCATCATCAAAACTAGGGTGATAGACCTTTGGGCCAACAATCTCCCCCTTTTTCATGATGACAAAACTCATGGAGTTATATATGCATGGATTAAAGTAAAGCTTCAAAGAAGCTCCCCTTAACTTATGCATAGACATAAATAATAATATATGACAATGAAGCTCATAAATATGTATGCAAATGTATGGAGATAAAACATATCAAATTCTTTTTCTCCTATTTGCAAAACAAGACATATATGCATAAACATAAAATCTTATTATGTATATCTATTGTTTATTTGTTATGCATGAGAAAACTAAACACAAGTATGCATATAAACTCAAAATCTTTCTCCCCCTTTTTGTCAATCATCAACAAAGGGTTCAAAGTGAAATCAAACAAATCTTTCTCCCCCTTTTTGTCAAAAACAAAGAAATCAAGGAGGGGTAATACAAATCAATTAATAGAATTTATATGCGATATACATTCATGAAGAGGAAGACGCTAAGTTAGCTTCCCTACACATATGCATTACATGAAGAAGGGATGACAAGCCCTAACTCACATAACACATATTATGTAATGCATAAGAGGAGATGTGAAGCTCCCCCTACACACGTGTACCATATAAAGAAGAGATGTTAAGCTCCTCAATACACAATACACTTAACATGAATCTATATGTAGAAGAGATGTGAAGCTCTCCTTGCATATAGTCAATACAAGTCAAAATTTTGGATTTTTCTTATGAAACCAAAGTTTTGAGATATCTTAAAAAAATACACAATTTTCGTTTAAGGTACCAAAGTAGAACAACCAAAATTTGAATTTTGATACCACTCTTGAAAACAATGCATAAGCTTGAAAATAAATAAGATTTGAAATAAGCTTAGCATATATAAACTTTGTGCTTTAAAATATAAGGCCATTTTAATATAAGCACACAAATCATATATATGTATGAAAAGAGTATGCCATTTGAAGTAGATACATATATATATGAGAGAACAAAATATGAGTATATACAACAAGAGTCAAATTGATACCAATTGAAAATATCTAATGATACCAATTGAAAATTAAGCTTAGGTGTATACATCCTATAATCTAACACATGAGGAATTCGAACTAGTTAAAAGAAAATGTTTAACAACTACTACGGAATCCTTCAAGCAAGGAATAAATCAAAAGTTTTTCATGAAATATCAATGAAACACAAGGCACTAAAACACTCTAGTATCCATAAAGTCCATATCAAAAAGAAGTGAGTGTACTAGTGTTATGTGGAACATGGCATCATGAAAAATAGCAATAAAGCTCAATATTCCTTTAAATCATAAATTTTGAAAACATGAAAATCATCACAAAAATAATTTTTTTTATTAAAAATAATTATATTTCAAGGTATATGTATGTTTTGACAACACAAAAGGTATACATACATATCCCTAACACAATTGAGTCCATATATGTAGATTTGCATGAAAGACAAATGACTCAAGAGGTATACATGTATATCTTAAAGTTTGGCAAAATAAACATATACATAAAATGAGAACACATGATCATAAATCAAATCTAAAAGTGGGAATACAAGTTTAAAGATGTATGGATCATCAAAACTAAGCAATACAAGCACATTTCATGGGTTCAAATAAGCATTAAGCACAAATATAAATAGATTTATTTGTGGCCCATGATATGTACAAGTATAAATCCTAGTGTTGACAAAAGCTAACACTTAAACTAATATTCAAATCATGAAACATCAAATCTTGAGAATACAAATAATTTATCCAAATTTTGTAAAGTAGGATCATGTGTAAATCTCAAACACTATTTGAAGAATAGATAACTAGTATAAATAGATTTTTGACAAACTAGTTAAAGATCCTTCAAATACATCAAATCATATGTTTTTCATTAATTAAACTAAGTACATAAAAATTCAAGCACTCATAGTCCATAAAGCTCAAGATTATATTGTGTCATAAAAGATGAGTGTTCAAGGGTTATGTAAGTAGTATTTTTCATGAAAATAGACAATGATGCTCAAAATAGATCAAAAGACAAATTTTTCACTAAAAATAGATCATAAATCACATTTTTAACAAAAGCATGAAAAATCATTTTTCATTAATGCATTAATCTTCATGGTATATGTATGATTTATTCAATCCTAACAATATGCATACATATCCCAAATATAAAAGAGTCTATCAAATGTATTTGCATGAAAGCAAGAGACTCACGGATATACATGTATATTTATTTGATTTGAATTGAACATGCATATACATGAAGTAAAGTATTAAAAATTGGCCAAACATGTATAAATGAGAATCATCAAAACTAGTCTATACATATGCTTATAGTGGATACAAGTGAGCATGAAGTGCAAATAAATATGAGTCAATTGTAGTTCACTATTTGTACATGTATAATACAAGTTTAGAAACATTCTACATCTAAGCATGTAAATACCACATGAAGCACATAAAATCTTAAAACATGAACATGCTATGAATATTATGAATGAACAAGCATGAACATAAAAGAAATAAGAGTTTAGAAATTGTTACCAACTCCAAAGCTCCAAATATGGTGGTTGTCCCACCAAGCTCCTTGATAGTGATGCATCCAAGAATAAGTCCATCAAGTCCAATTGCATCCACTACCAAGGCACCAAATCTCTCACGTCTTGAGAGATCCCTCACCTACATCAAAAACATGGGTGGGAGTTTTGGTACCCATTTTTGCTTGGGTCCTTTGGGGTTAGACTTGTAAGGAACCCAACATCTTTTATAATTAGCAAAATTTAGAGAATTAATATTATATCATAACAAAACTTTGCTAAATGGCCTTTGCGGCCCAAATGTGTACATATGTACACCTTAGTATGCTTATGTGTAGGAGTGTGATCATGTTGTGCAACATAAACAAATGCATGGTTATGATGTGCATGAAAGTGTGGAGTTTGTTTCTTTGAAACATTGACTCCAACCTAGAATGATTAAAAGCACAAGAGTTCAAAGTTGAACTCAAACCATCCATTTTATTTTTCAAATCTTTAATCTCATTAGTGGTGGCATGTAAAGCATGATGAGATAAAGAATCATTTTTCTTCTTCTTTTGTGAAACAATCTTTTTCACAAATTTTTCTTTTCGAAGATTTATTTTCTTGAAAAATAACTTCTTTTTGTTTTTCACCAAATCCACTTTATTTTTCAAAATAGTGTTTCCTTCACATAAATCATTCAATTTTGCAAGCAAGGAAACATTCTCATTTTTCAAATCTTTATTTTCTTTTTCTAAGCATGCCATTTTATTTTCTAATGAATCTTTTTCATTAAGCATGGCATCAAAATTCTTTTTCAAATTTTTGTTATATTTTTCTAAACATGCAATGTTAGATTTAAATGAATCTTGTTCTATATGCATGCAAGCAATGTTCATTTTCAAATTTTTATTCTTCTTTTTAAGCATGTCATATTTTTCAAGCACAAGATGACAAAAGGTAGTAAGCTCATCATATGACATATCCTCATCATCGGATTCGGAGTTTACCTCAAGGGGGTTATCCCCTTGGACCATATAGCATACGTTGGAGATGTCGCTTCCAACGTCCGAATCGCTCCCCGCATAGTATAGATCCTTTTCGCCAAGGGAGGTGAGGGTGTTCCATACTACAAAAGCCGAATCAATATTAGAAACCCTAGATAAATATTCATCATTTAGGGTTGACTTTAAAGCATGAATGGCTTTTGCATTAGCCTCAAATTCTTACCATCTAAAGAATATGCATTATTAGTAGTGGCAAGATATACATGAATTCCTAAGGCCTTGAGGTATAAAGACATCTTAACCTTCCAAATTTGGATGTTAAGAATGTCAAAGGTGGGTGGTGACATGAAGTCCATGGTGTGTACAAATATTGTGATTAGCCTAAAATGAGGATCTTTAACTCTTAGGTTGTTAGACCCAATATCAAGAGCACTAGCTCTGATACCAATTGTAAGTTCACCTAGAGGGGGGGTGAATAGGTGATGACTAATCTAATGGTCACTTAATGTCAAATAATGCAAATAATGCGGAAGCTAAAAGCAATTATGACCAATTTAAAATTTTTTACAATATACACTATGTATAACACAAGAGTGTTGCCGAATTTCCCGTGAAGGGCTCTGGACAAACTCCTCTAGATTCCCCTTGAATGGGTTGAGGTGCCGCGTTGGCTCTCTTGGTTGAATACAAGTGTTAGTCACAATCCCAAGCAATATATCAATATGAGCACAAGGAATATATCATGCATATAAAGATGAACACAATAAATGAATGCAAGATATAAGGGGACAGAGAGAGAGTGAGCAATCGCAAACACAAAGGGTTTGTTTCGAGGTTCGAGCACACTTGCTCTACATCTCCGCCTTCGACACACGAAGGATTTCCACTATGCAAGATCCCAATGGATCTCTCCTTGGTGCCGCAACACCTACAAGCCCTCGGACTCCCTAGTCCCGTACACACGCAAGCTCACTAGCTCGCCGAGGCCGCACCTCAAACCACCGAGTTCACACAAGAACTCAAA
Organism: Agave tequilana; assembly: GCA_038442645.1. NCBI lineage: Eukaryota > Viridiplantae > Streptophyta > Magnoliopsida > Asparagales > Asparagaceae > Agave > Agave tequilana. Next base: position 9,376 of record JAVJIF010010384.1, on the reverse strand, counting down.
CCACCACGAGCACACTTGCCCGTCTCCTCAAAGTACAAAGATGAAATCTTTGGTGATCTACAACACTTTGATCACCAATTACAAACTCTCACAACACAATCCTATGGATAGATAAGACAATGGATAGCTCAAGTGATTGTGAGAAAGTAAGGAAAGAACTATGGTGAAAAACTCAAGAAATCTTTTTTAACACACTCTAAATAAAAACCTTTTGATAGGAAATATTGGCACTCTATTTTGTGGAGAAAACTTCTGAAAATGACTAGGAAAAACTGGCTCTAAGTCTTCCAAAAATCTTAACTCAAAACAATGACCAAACCCCCTTTTATAGAGGTCAGAAAAATATGACCGTTGGTGTCTGTCAGAGCTACCGGTCGACCGCCCGGTCGACCGCCAACGGTCGAAAATCCGACCGTTGGAGCCCCCGGTCGACCGCCGCCCGGTCGACCCAGAAATCCAGAGAGCAGAATTCTCTTCAGCGGTCGACCGTCCGATCGACCGGAACACTGTGCTGACAGACGTGCACAAGTCTGTGCACGTCGGTCGACCGGACCATGGTGCGGTCGACCGCTCGGTCGACCGGACCAGCCTGTCAGCCAGTTCCAGGTCTGGAAAACTGGTTTTAAAAATTAATTTTAAAATCTTTTAACACTTATAAAAATTCCATAAACTTGTTTTAACATTCTATATTGAAAACCAAACTTGTGATAATAATTTTCAAGACATATATCAACATATTCATATCATTTCAGCGTCTTGCAAATTTTATCAAAAATCAAAACATGTATTTTTCAAACTTGGTTTTCATAACTTCACAAAATAAAAAAACAAGATATTTGATTTCATTTTAAGGCATAGTGTGTATGGATATGATCCACTACACAATCATAATGTAATATCTATGTTTTTGACATTAAGCTTTAAATTTGGTTATGGTTGAAAAGATATACCTGATAGAAATACCAAAAACCAAAGTATATATTTTTGTCACAAAGAAAATCTTTTACTAAAGAAAAATTCTTTTCTAAACATAAAAATCTTTTGTGAAAGCAATTCTATCAAGAGTTCTATCAAGAGTGTGTGTGTAAGATATACTTGAGCAATCCACCAACTATCTATCCTTTACATTTTAACTAAAAACAAAAACTAAATCTTATACCTAGACACAAGTCTTGATCTTGAAGTCTTCTCATCATCTTGACTTGGTCCAAGCTTGATCCAAAACTCCTTGGATCACACCGTGCTAGCTCCAAATCTTGACATTTTATCCTTTGTTGAGTTATGCACCTACTAAGATCTTGATAATGAATCTGTCACTAATTAAACACAAGATTATTAGTAACATAACTTCATGAGTTGATCATCATCAAAACTAGGGTGATAGACCTTTGGGCCAACATGTACGAAACTCACCTAAAGTATGGACAATGTCTCTTCTATTAATTTCAATAATTTAGGACGTCGATTGACACACGTGGTAGGCGCAGTATAGGATGCGTCTATTACGGGTGGTAATTGGTGTTCGCTGACATAATAAATGATAATGAACTGTTCAAATATATTGTAACTGATTGTTTGCTTGATACATGTATGTATGTTGGACACCGAATGATAAATCTGATCTTATTGGACATTTGACTCTAATATTGACTGACTCTACTCGCCTGATATATACATCGTGATAGACACCTTATTGAATACTTGACTGGACTCATATTCTACTGTGTGCTATTCACATTACTGTTTATTTAATTTATTCATGCCATTTCTTATTCCAATATATATATTTTCTTTATCTGCTCACATGTTATATGCGCATGTACTTTCTAGTTTATTCTTACACATTCATTAGAAGTTCTGACTCTTTGGATTTGCCTATCCAGATCTATGGCTATTTATTACTGATCAGGTATTGGGAGAAGATCACAGGCATCTTGAGGCCGGAGTTCCCTCTTACTCGATCATTTTTTCTCGACAATTTCTGTCTCTTCTTTATTCCATTGCTTTCTTGATTCTATGCATTGGACTCATGCTTGCTCTATTCCTTTATTTATTTGTTATCATGTGTAGATGTTTATATGTGACATTGCAGTGATGTTGATTTACCATAATGATTATATAACTTGTTCAGTTACTTTAAGCTTAATGTATATGCGTGAGGTATTTTTCTCGCATATATACGTTGCCGACGCTCGTCGCGACTTCGTTTCCACGTATTTTAAAAAGCGGGGCGTGACATTATAGGAGCTGGGAACCGATATGCTGGTGTGGATGTAAAATACTGGCAGGTTTAAGTGTTTTGTATTCAATTTTCACGTTATTGGCTGAGTCAACAGAGAAGGTCTTTTCCCTTTTGTCGGTAATACAGGCTCTGTCAAAGTCTCTGTCAACTGAAACACCTGTTATTCATCTGGAAACAAATTGGTCGCTGGAAATATCTTTCACATTAAAGATGCTAAATTTCTCCAACTAACTGATGCTTTATGTGTCAATTATCATCAAATAAATTCTCTAGAAATGTCTTTCTCATCAAAGTTGAGAAAGACTTGTATGGACTAGATTGCTGTGCCAGAATATTAAGCACAGACTTGGGATATTGCAGTCTTCTGCAGGCAAATTAGATCCCATTTTTCTCCGTAAGAACTATCAATACCAATTATATTCTGCATTAGAGATTACTCCGGTGTATACTTCACATCCATTTCTATATCCTGTCGTGCCATGTATGTGTACACAGGGTTATAAATTTTCCCTTTGTCTAACAAAATAATTTGTTCAATAAAGATAACTTTAGTCACTAGCAAATTTGCATTATTCAAATAGTATGCAAATTATTTGCTGATCCTTTAGTAAGAGATTACAAGTCTTATCTAAAAAAGAAAAAAGAAAAAAGAGGATTGGAAAGAAAGAAAAGGAATTAACAAATCGCATTGTCATGCTTTAGTATTTAATTCTCATAATCATATAATCATACATTGATATTTAACTTTTCATAATTATACATTTTAATGTTTCATTATTGTACAAATCAACCATTTTTTTGGCTTTAACTTTTCTTGACTAATGAATTAGTTTCAGTTTCAGCATTTTCCCACGAGGGACCATTGTTTCCCTCTTGGATTTCAAGTCAAATTCAAGTTTGCTCTTGCTTGACTGGAACATGATCCTTAATAACCTTGGGTTAATTTTCTAGACCTATAACCAACTCATGTGTTTATCGGGTTATATTTTATTTGATCAGGTTTACATCCAGTTCATAAATGTAATAATTATTTTTTTCTAGATTTGTTTTTCTTGAGCTAGCCTTTTCATTTTATCAAATATATTCAGAGGCAGCACTTTCTTGTTTTCAATATTTTGCGGTATAATGCATGATTTTGGCTAATCTGACAGAAACATTTTTTGTCTTTTTGAGAAAGGCCCATAAGCTGGGATATGTTTTTGTTGTTATAACGGTAGAATTGAATCAAGATTATGGTTAGGAAATGAAAAGCGGAGGGATCAAAGATAATTATGGTTAGGTAAGAGTAAAGTCTAAGATAGGATGGCTTCGAGCTAAGGGCATGGAGAGGTTTATAGAGAAGTTATATCTTATGGTAGGATTAAGGGTTTATATATTAGATTAAGGATGAATCAAGTTTTGTCTATAGTCTCTAGTAATGAATGTGCTACTTCCGGATAAGACTAACATTAAGAAACCATGCGTCTGAGTAATGGTGACTTGATTATATTGAATAAAACTCTCAGGTTTCATTTGGCAAAGAATTAGGAAGAAGGATTAATATGGAGGTTTCTATTAGATAACCTGTTGTGAAATAAAAAAAATAAAGGAAAGGGTTAAATTTGTAAGTGTGCTACCAGGAAATTTAACACAATGTATTTTTTCATTCAATTTGTTTTATTGAACAAGCCGCGAAGGTCTTTTCTTTCCGTCAATGATATTAGCGTTGTCAAAGTCGTCATGGTTCACCACCTGTCACTTTTATCTGGAAGTGATTAAAGATGAGAAACACAAGAGTTGGACTAGATTGATGAGAAACACGAGAGCTGAGATTCTATCATCAGTAAGTCATTGTTTCTGGTCTATTTGGTTAGACCATTATGATAAATGTTTCAGGGGTTCATATAAATCTATTGTGACCATTTAAAAAGAAAAGATAAATGGAAAAAAAAAAAAGAAGAAGAAAAAGTTAAGTCATTCTTTGACATCTTTCATCAAAAGAGTTAACTATGCTTTATATTGTGTGTGTGTGTGTGTGTGTGTGTGTGTGGTGTGTGTGTGTGTGTGAGAGAGAGAGAGAGAGAGAGAGAGAGAGAGAGAGAGACTTGTGTAGTTTCGGAAGGATTCGAGTCCAAACCCTTCCCACTCAAATACCAAGATCCGACATTCAAATGCAAGATCTGCTCCATTGAAGTTAATCTATATTATTTAAAGTAATTAAAAACCAAAATTAATTATTTTGAATATTTTTTGCCCATCCATCAAGTAGGCGCAAAATGAATGGTTGAAAGTAGTGAGTTAGTTAGATCTATGTCTCTAGACATATAAATTCTCAATCCTACCATTTGATCATGATCTAAACATTTAAAAACCCCCGCATATTAATTTTTTGTTAAATTTTAAATATTTTACATCGTTAAACTAACCAACTCACTACTTTCGGCCGTCCATTTTGGGCCTACTCGATGAACGAGCAAAAAGTATTCAAAACACTTGATTTTTTATTTTTAGTTCCTTTAAATAATACAGATCAACTTCAACGAGTGTATCTTGCATTTGAATTTTGGATCTTGATATTTGAGTGGGAAGGATTCGAGCTCGAATCCTTCTGGAACTACACAAGTGTGTGTCTGTGTGTGTGTATGGAAATTTTGCTGCAACCGCCTACTTTGCTTCATAATTAGAAAGAAAACTCAACGTCATAATTTGATTCGCTATAACCTAATCCACGTCAACATAAACTGATTCCTCCTAACCATCATTTGTTTATATATTTTCATTTCCTATTTACCCTTCCACATCACCCCTAACATTGCTCTCCCCTCAACCTTGACCACGACACAGAGTAATTCGCAGGTTGACCTGTGTGGTCTGGTCGCCGTGGAAGATGGAAAGGGGCGAGGAGCCCCCTCAGGGTCTCAGGGTGCGGAGCTTCGGACCAATTTTTTTGGGATCGACTTTTTTGCAAATCTCATTTATTTGTGCTCGCGATGAGTTTTTGTTTGTGCTTGTGATCGATGTGGTATTTAGATCTAGAAAGCATGGGGGTCATTCGATGCCGGTGAACAGGGATTTATTGAAGACGGCGATGTTGAATGATGACTGTGACTCATGGTCGCAGATCAATGTGATGACTGTGTGATGACTGTGACGAAGACTGCGACTATGATCGCAATCCTTTATTAGAAGACTGTAACTATGATCACAGTCCTTTTATTAATTAAAAATTAGGATATTTTGCATGGATTATGATCATTGTCGCAATCCTAACATAGGCTGAAAATTTGTGTTTTGTGAGAACTGCGGTCGCAAATTGTTTTTCTGTGAAAGAATAAAAAACAAGCATTATAAAGAGGATTACGATCATGGTCGCAGTCTTATAAAGACTCAAGAACATGTCTTAATAAAGAAACTGCGACCATGGTCGTAGTCCTCATAAAGAGAACTGTGATCATGGTCACAGTTCTACAAACACTCAAAACATGGCATTTCTGTGAGGATTGCGATCATAGTTTGCAGTGTCAGAAATATGGCATTTTTTGTTAGGACTGCGATCATGGTCGTAGTCCTATATATACCAGTAGTCCGCATTTTAGAAACGGTCCGCTTTTTCGAAGCGATTAATGTGAGGGCATTTGCGTCTTTCGTCACTGAGGAACACTTTTGTACTTGATACATGGGCGCGCGTGGTGGATTTAAAAAAGTGTCTGAAGCTAAAAAATTATGAAGCTAAGTTTATTCCTAATTATGGTTTGACATAGGGGTTATAGCAAAATGCCCCTATATATATATATATATATATATATATATATATATAGAGAGAGAGAGGAGAGAGAGAGAGAGATGGATCCTTTGGGAAGGGTTTGAGCATAAACTTTTTCCACTCAAATTCAATTCTACGACATTCAAATACAAGATCCATTCTGTTGAAGTTAGTCTACATTATCTAAAGTAACTAAAACAAAAAAAAAACAATTTTTGAATTCTTTTTGCTATTCATCAAGTATGTAACACCCGATTTTTAATTAATTGATTAAAATTTTGGATATATATATATATATATATATTAAAAATTTTCTTTATCGTATGGTTAATGGAAATTAAGAGAACAATTTCTGTTAATGGTAAATAATTAAAATATGTATATATAATATTATATATATATATATATTGTGTGGAAATGAATAAGTAGGTATGTGTAAATATACCTTGGTGTACATGTATCAATACATGTATATATAGTTGTATTAATGCTAGTTAGTGGGAGAGTGAGGTGGCCTGGTGATGTGGTTGATCAAGATGAAGGGGTGATACTAAGAGTGAGGTGGTGATGTAATCTTGGGTGACTTGGGAGAGTGTGTAGCTCGGTGGCATTGTGTGATTAAGTGGGTAAATTTATATTAGGAGAAAATGGGATAAAAATTCCCATTTCTCATCCTCATACACTCTCTCATGATCTCGCCCCCCCCCCAAAAAAAAAAAAAAAATGTAAACTCGATCCCTAACTCATCTCCTCTCCCTCCTGGTGGCCGAAGACGAAGTCTTGATGACCGATGACGAGATCTGGGTGGTCGGCAAGTGACCAGAGGCGGCGGCCAGATGCTGGCAATGATCGTGGAGACAGGGCGAAGGCGCGCGCCTAGGCAGGCTTGGGCTAGCTCAAGCAGAGCCCAGGTGTGGCCATGGGCGCGGGCGTACTGGCCACGGGAGCACAGGGTGCGGGCATGCGAGCTGTTTTGGTGGTTTCTCGGCCATCTGATGTCTGATTCGCGCAATTCTTAAACAGTTGTATTCGTGAAGACGAGAGCTACATTTTCAAACCCAGTATAGGGGGCAAAAACCTGAGGGGATGTCAATCAAGAATCAAACATGCGGGAGTTTGTCGGCGACAAGTTATGCACATGTCGAAGGAATTGTAGTAGATTTTTATTGAGTGACAAGGTAATTCAGTTATCACTTAATTGGATTTCAATTAAGAATATTATAGAATAGATTTTGATGTGTATTCGTGAATACGAATATTCGAACGTGAATAGGAGTATTTAGGAGATTGGACGGTCGATCAAGTCGGTGACCATCGGAATCAGTGAGTCTCGTATCTCTGAATATCAGAATTCCTGTGGAATGAATTGGGTACACAACTAAGTGGTAATGATTATTAACTCGTAATATTATAACTTATGTTATAGTTTGATATATTCATGCATGTGTATGCGTGATGATTGTTACAACCATAATTTATATCGAACTGGTGATATTGATGTGGTTATATCATGGACCTTAATCGAAAAACTATATTTGAATATTAAATCAAAAATCGACACCCATATTGATAACTAAATTTGTCCTTCGAACAAGTGACTAAATAATGACTTAGTATTGTGCATTTCTGATGAACTGATCCCCATGATGTGTATGCTCTGGAAATTGTATGAATTAGATTGTGTGTGATTATCAACATATATATATGAATATGTATGTGGATGTGGTATTGGGTACCGGTTATGATAATTATAACTTGACTAACACGAATGTGACTAAGTACTGATACTTTACTTGATAACTTGAACTTCATTATATATGAACTTGAGAATAAATGATATGATGGTGTGTAACACATTGGCATGCATGTGTATGATGATACCATAAGAACTCTCGAAAAATTATCCGATAAATAAGTAAACTCATGACAAATACCGTTTGTGATTTGTGTTAAATTCTATGAATATGGATGTGTCTTTAGTATTTGTGCATGCATGTTGTGTGTATTTGCATTCATGCATGGCGGAAAGGATCGGTTGATGCCAGTGCGGGGAAAGATGATGTTTTTTGTTTTGCATTCGTACATATGGAGGAAAGGGCCTTGCAAGATCCGATAGGAGGGGAAGACAATATTATATATGAATACTATATATTAATGGAAGAAGGGGTCATACAAGATCCAGTAGGAGGGGGGAGATGGTGTTATTGTTATATATGAATTTATGTACAATGGAGTAAGGGCCACGCTAGATCCAGTAGAGTGGGAGAAGACGGTGTATATGTTTTCACTCATTGAGCATGACTGTAGATCCTTGTATTTTAAAAAACAACTGTGAAATATAATTGGGTGATCTGGGTATCACCAAGTGTGATATGTATATGTGATGATATGTAAGTTGTATATCACCATGTGTGAAAAATGATACATGTATGGATATATGTTGTTTACACACAAGAACTCAATAATATAAGCAAGTATTGACATACATAATTATATCTGGAATCAACAACTGAAAGCAATGAAAAGTGTGAAATAATTGAATCACTAGCTATGTGAATAGAACACGGTGTGCTGTCACATGAACTTGATATCGTGATACATAAATCACTTATATAAATAACTATTGTGTGTAGAGATTTGAAACTGTAAATTATGTAAGCATGTTTTCAGTAGGTTAAATTAGAGTTTACCTTAGTCACTGAGGTTTCAAGCTCACCTGTTGTTATTAATCTCTTTTTCTATCATGGCAAGGGTAAGGGCTCAATTTGAAGCCTTATAAGCAGCAAAGAGGATCAAGTAGTATTTAGTTGATCAATTGTATTTTTGATGTTGTTTAATATCTCTTGTATAAGTATGAAAGCACTCGTGTTTTAGTATATTATATGAATTATAGTTCACCTTGACTTGGAATAGAATTGATTATGAAAAATTGTGATATCGAGATAAGTACTTTCGAGTTATATAGATAAGGTTGTTGAGATTTACTATTGAGTTTGAAGATTTGTAATTGATAAGTAGGCTGATATAGGCTGAAATTTATTATATTGTATCAGGGCAGACTTCTATTTATAGAGGAGATACTACCGAAATTTCTGATAAGTTTGGAAATGATCATGAAGATTATGGAATTGATTAATTTAATTCGATGATTAAAACTGAGACCGTTACAGTTGGTATGGGAGCATAAGGTTTAGACATGAGGAGTAGATCAATAGATAGACGTATATTAGGAATATAATTGTTGTGTGATTGGGTGTATGATTGTGTGTATGATTGTATGAATGAATGTGTGAAGTGCAGTGGGTAGTTTAAGGAGGGTTGTGAGTTCTTACATGTATGATTTATCTGAATGCGTGATATTGATTATTCCCTTACGTTCAAATAAAGGTATA